>JXCR01111721.1:9501-43035 GCA_002079205.1 Phalaenopsis hybrid cultivar | reverse complement strand
AATATTTCCACACTTCAATTGGGATATCATCAGGTCTTACAGACTTTCCACCCTTGGTTTTCGTTAAAGCCTCCACAACTTATTTTTTTCTAATGCGACGATAAAAATGAAACATTTTATTATTATTAACGATATTAAAATTACTAAGGTCGATCGTATTTTCAGAAACTTCATTAAAACGTTTATCAAAATAACTCACCCACCTATGTTGAATATATTTTTCTAAGAAAATTTTATTAAAAAGTTTATCAAAATAACTCACCCACCTATGTTGAATATTTTTTTCTAAGAAAAGTACTTTTTTAGATCTTCAATATACTTTACTTAAATCTTTACTTTTCTTTTCTCTTTGTTTGGCTAGTTTATACATATATTTTTCACCCTCCTTTGTATCCAATCTATTATAAAGATTATTAAAAGCAGAAATTTTAGCGTCACAGATTGTTCTTTTAGACTCCCTATGGGCCGTTTGATATTTTTTTCAATTCTCTAAGCTTTTACATTTAAACTAATTTTTATAACATAACTTCTTATATTTTATCTTTTTTTGCACATTATTATTCCACNTATATTTTATCTTTTCTTGCACATTATTATTCCACCACCAACTATTTTTATTTGTAAATATTTTTTCTTTTGATTCTCCAAGAACATCTTTTGTCACNTCACATTTGCTTCTTCATGAATATCCCAAATTTTGAAATCTTGAATTTTACTCATAAAAATAATTTTATTTGTGTCTTTTAAGTTTCTTCATCTAATTCTGCAATGATGAGTCCTAGTATTTTTTATTTTACAACTCTTAATCTTCAAATCTAAAGTTAATAATAAATGATGTTGGGTATTTAAATTTTCACTTGGAATGACCTTACAATCTTTACAATCACAACGATCTCTTATTCTCAAAAATAATCAATTTGTGTTTTATTAGATCCACTCTTATAAGTAATAAGATGTTCATCCCTTTTCTTGAATAAAGTATTACTAATAACAAAATCATATGCTAAAGCAAAATCTAAAATAGTNGATTTCAATTCCGATGACCGACAGCTTCTTACGGGCAAACCCCACACCAAAAATAGTGTCGACAAGGTCCAACGTTGATGAGCTTTCCTTCCTGGATATAATAATTTAAAGCCGCTCTCTCTGTGGTAACTTCACTAAGATGATTTTTTGGTAGCAGACGAGCAGAAATAAAATAGTGTCATGCCTTTGAAGGTGCATTTAACTTTGACGTGGGAAAATTGACTCTCTTCTCATTAGTGGTTTTCCAGAGTCCTCTTCCAACAGTCAAATTAGAAATAATCTCATCTAGCTCCATCTTAGTCAGACTATAATTTGCATAAAAACATAAAGTATCCGAAGGCAAATAGTAGACCAAATTGATTACCTCAAGTGAAAAAGGCACCAACTTTCCTCGAACCATGACTCTATCATCTTCAGCTTCAGAGAGGTTTTCATGGAACACCCTAACAATGGATATAACTGCAACAACATAAAAACAATAAAATCATTCACATTATTGGTGAATGATCAGATCTTCCACATATCCACCTGGATTCTAAAAACAACACTCCTGGATAAGCTTTCGTGATTGTAACGCATCACTGTACCTATCTTGAGCATTCGAACTCACAAATTTGCTCGAATCAAAAGGGCTATTTTCATTACTCCTCTTCATTCTTGGTGTAATTCTACAATTTTATCAAATTTCAAAGATAACTTCAAAAATCAAGTCTAAACTACTAAACTAAACTTCCAAAAGTACAAACTACACTTCCTATACAATTTTCATAGATTTTTCCTCATTTTTCACCATGAATAGTGAATTTTCAAATTCTTCCAAATGTACTCAAAATACATGGTGAAAATCCAAAATTTTTGCATACATATGAAGCTCTTACCTTAAGAAATGCGAATCTAGCAATTTTTTCTCAATTCCACCAAGAAACTCCACTTAATGGCTTGCCCTAGCTTCCAAAATTGTGATTTTGAGAGGTTGAAGGCGACGGGGCATTCAAAGATGGCATTTTTTGTGTTAAATTTTCACCTTTAACCATTCACGAACCGATTTTCATGAACCGACATTTAAACGCGGATAAGTGTCGTTTAGGCGTCTGCCTCTCGGGTTACCTCGCACTTAAGCATGATATGTGGCGCTTAGGCGCCAGTGCATGATTTTTGAGATTTTTAAATTTAAGTAAAATGTACTATTTGCCTAAGTATACCACCTCTAAACGGTTTCATAACACTTAAATGATGATTTTCATCTCCTTTAACTCTCCTTTCTCTCAAAATTCTCTTTATAACTCAATTCAATTGGAGGCTAAAAATAACACAATTTTTCACACAAACAAGCGTATATATTCATTCACAAATAATTACAAGTATATATAACACTTAATTCTCACTCTAAATAGTTTTGGATGAGAAAATTTTCTAAATACAAACACTTAACAAACATACACAATTAACACTTAAAAGTCATAAACACTAAAAACAAACACTAACACGTAAACACAACGACTCCAAACAAACAAACTCAAACGTAGAACTTAATTCTATTCTTCATTTGATGGGAAAAACTCTGGTCTTTCATTAGTCTCTCCTGGGGTAATCAAAATATAAAGTTGATAAAACAGACAGTGGTGACGTGCTCTGATACTTTTTTCTTCAATCCATTCCTGCTTAAGAAACATCTCCTTATCTGCTTCCTCTATATAACTAGTATGGCTAAATTGCATTTTCAATTTCCATATAATATGCTCAAGATGTGCATGAATCTCAATTACCTTAGTCTCAGGTAAAGCCATGGTAGACTCAATTTTGTTGATCTTTTCTGAAATTCCTTCGATACTAACGACTAAGAAACTGTTATACAACTCTTGTGCACTTTGACTAATAAATCTCTTCCTCATGGTCTCTTACTTCTTCTTCCAATCCATCTCCCATGAAGACATCTTATCAAAATCTCTCTTTCTCTTAAAATTTTAGGGCTAAAAATCATATGGGGTGAAATTCCATCACAAAACCCTGCTATTTATAGGCCTAAAATCTTCTAATAACTCCTAGGCACATACCTTCTAATAACTCCTAGGCACATCTTGGAACCGCCTTGGCACATTTTTACAAACTAATTGTCAATTAAACCTTCTTGAATCTTTTTTTTGCACATGGTTTTTAACTGCCGCGCTTAAGCGTTAGTGCACATTTTTGCACCAATCAACTAAACGTCCAAATGCTTATTCTAACATGTCTAGATCACTAAATAATGTATTAAAATCAACACTAACACATAATAGCTCAAAAATACTACCCCAATTTTTCTTAATCACTCACAAATGACAATCAAAGCAAAACACACTAATAAATATGGGTTGCCCCCACAAAGCGCTTGGTTTAACCTCATCAGCCTTATGTAACCAGTGCTTATTCTGGTTGACCCAACATCATTCCTTAATTAAATTTATGATGATCCTCTATAAAATAAGATATCAGTCTATGACCATTCACTTTAAACACTTTATCAGTCTTAGGATCTTTAATATCCACAGCTCCGTAAGGATAAACTTTCATCACTACAAATGGGTCCATCCACTTAAACTTAAGTTTGCCTGGAAATAATCTTAACCTTGCATTATATGGCAAAACTTGTTACCCTGACTAAAAATTTTTAGTAAGAATCCTTTGATCATGCCACTTCGTCATCTTTCCTTTATGAATCTTAACACTTTCATAAGATTCATTCATTATATCTTCAAGCTCATTTAATTGCAATAATCTTTTCTCACCAGCATCTTTCAAATTATTNTATCCACAGCTCTATAAGGATAAACTTTTATCACAACAAATGGGCCCATCCACTTGGACTTAAGTTTGCCTGTAAATATTCTTAACTTTGCATTATATAGCAAAACTTGTTGCCCCAACTAAAAATTTTTAGTAAAAATCTTTCAATCATGCCACATCTTCATCTTTTCTTTATCAATCTTAGCACTCTCATAAGATTGATTCCTCATCTCTTCAAGCTCATTTAATTGCAATAATCCTTTGTCACCAGCATCTTTCAAATTATAATTGATCTCCTTAATCACCTTATATGCCTTATGCTTAAGTTCAACTGGTAAGTGACAAGCTTTCCTAAATATTAGCCTATATGGGGACATTCCTATAGATTCAACTAGTAAGTGACAAGCTTTCCCAAATATTAGCCTATATGGGGACATTCCTATAGGAGGTCTATATGCAAACCTATAAGCCTACAAAGCATAGTCAAGTTTGACTGACAACTCCATTTTTGTTGGATTCATAGATTTTTCATTACTCTTTTAATTTCTCGATTGGATAATTTAGCCAAACCACTTGTCTGAGGATGATAAGCAGTAGCAATTCTATGATTTATATGATATTTCTTTAATAATTTCTCCATTATGACATTTTTGAAATGACTTCCCCCATAAGTAATGATAACTCTCAGCATCCCAAATATAAATATGGATCATCCCAAAAATAATTCTTAGCTACAAAAATAAATTTCCTCTTCTGTTGGTATGTCATTCCATAGGGTATAATATCACTGACAATAAAGTTTACAATGTCAGGATACCACGGAACACACCACTCATTAATAGTGAACAATTTTTCATCTGAAAAATGTTCATTAATTTCTTTTTCAAAATAGAGTGGTTTTTCTAATTCAAGCTTGGACAAATGATCAACAATTTGATTTTTAATCCCCTTCCAATCTACCATTTCAAAATTAAATTCTTGCAAAGGAAGAATTCATCTTATAAGTCTAGGTTTAACATCCTTCTTTTTCATTAAGTACTTAATAGTAGAATGATATTTATGCACTACACAATGAGTTCCAATCAAATATGATCTAAATTTATCAAAAGCACATACTATTGCTAATAAATCTTTTTTAGTTGTTGTATAATTAATTTGAGTTTCATTAAGAGTTTTACTACCATAGTAAATCACGTTAAAAATTTTATTATATCTTTATCCTAAAAGAGCTCCAATAGCATAATCACTAGCAGCACACATCAATTCAAAAGGTTTTCCACAATTTGGCGAAACTGTAATTGGTGCAGTGATTAGTTTTTCTTTTAATAACTTAAATGCTTTTAGGCATTCATCATCAAAATTAAAAATTACATCTTTCTCCAGCCTTAGCAATCTTTGAAAAGTCTTTAATATATCGCCTGTAGAATCCAGCATGTCCTAAAAAACACTTAATTTCCCTTATATTTGTTGGATAAGGTAGCGATCACTTGAATTTTAGCAGGATCTACTTTCATACCATTTTCTGATATTTTATGGCCTAATACAATTCCTCCTGTTACCATAAAATGACATTTTTCCCAGTTAAGGACTAATTTGTTTCTTCACAACGCTTAATAACTTTAGATTAATTTTATAAACATGAGTTGAATGAAGTTCCAAACACTAAAAAGTCATTTGTAAATACTTCAATCCACTTTTCAATTAAATAACAAAAAATTGTCATCATACATCTTTGAAATGTAACTGGGGCATTACATAAACCAAAGTGCACTCTTCTAAGAGAAAAAGTACCATAAGGACTGGTAAACATTGTTTTCTCTAAATCCTTAGGAGATATTTGAATTTAGTGATAACCAGTATATCCATCCAGAAAAAAAGTATTTATTCCTAGCTAGTCTATCTAGCATTTGATCTAGAAAGTGTAATAGAAAATGATCTTTTCTAGTGGAAAGAATTAATTTTCTATAGTCAATGCATATTCGCCACCCTATATCATATTTCATAGGTATTATTAACTCATTATATTCATTCACAGTTATAGTTATTCCTCCTTTCTTAGGAACGCAAGGAATTGGACTAACCCATGCACTATCTGAAATAGGGTAGATAATTCTAGCATCTACCATATGAATTTTACGCAGTGAATGCACTATCTGAAATAGGTAGTGAATTAGACAACTACTTTAAAATTTCTTTCTTAACTACTTCTTTCATAACAGGATTCAGTCTCTTTTGAGGATCAGCTCTGGGTTTATAGTTCTCTTCCATATGAATTTTATGCACACAAATTGAAGGACTGATTCCTTTAATATCAACAATTGTCCATCCAAAGGCTTTCTTAAAATTTTTCAATATTTTCATCAATCTTTCTTCTTCTTCCATCATTAAATATGAGGAAATTATAACTAGTAAACTAGAGGAATCTTTTAAAAAGGCATATTTTAAATGTTCACAAAGTAACTTCAACTCAAGTTATGGGGGTTTTTCAATAGGTGGACAAAATAATTTATCTTTGTCTATCGTGTCCAAAACTTCAAAAGTTTCTCGAACATAGTTTGAATCTTCTTTAAAATGATCTTTACATTGATCTAATTCATTTTCTTGATCATGTTCTAAATCTTTTTCTGTAGATTTTACTTCAGAAGTAGTCTTGAAAATGACATTCACTCAGAATCTTATAACATCCATTCTATAGCATTCATCATCTTTACCTTTTGTAGGGTATTTCATTGATCCTAAAATGTTAAAAGTAATAGTTTGATTATTGACACACATTATTAATTCCCCTTTCTGGAGATCTATCATTGCTCTTCCTATGGCTAGGAACGGTCTCCCCAAAATGATAGGTATTTCTTTATCTTCCTCCATATCTAGCACAATGAAGTACACAAGAAAGATAAATTGATCCACTTTCACTAGTACATCTTCTATTACTCCTTTAGGGTATGTTATCGAACGATCTGCTAACTGCAGAGTTACAGTAGCAGGGGTTATTTCTCCTTATCCCAATCTTTTAAATATTGATAATGGCATATGGTTAATGCTTGCACTTAAATCACATAAAGTTTCCCATAAAATCTGTCTCCTAATGCACATGGAATTGTAAAGCTACCAGAATCTTTAAGCTTTTCATGAAGCTTCTTTTGAATTATAGCACTGCACTCCTCACTAAGTGCAACAGTCTCATTATCTTCAAACTTTTTTTTCTGTTGAGAATATCCTTCATAAACTTTACATGTCTTGACATTTTTTCTAAGGCTTCATCAAATGAAATATTGATTGTAAGCTTCTTAAATATTTCTAGAAATTTTAAAAATTGTTTATCCAACTTCTGTTGTCGAGGTCTCTGAGGAAATGGAGGTGATGGTTTTTATAAATCAATTTTAAGTGGAGAAATAGGTCTTTCAGAATCTTTTGGAGCGTCCTCTTTTGATTCTTCAATTTCTTCTCTATGTACTTCAGTTTTTTTTTAAACTTTACCTTCTAACTCTCTTTCGCTTCAAAGTTGAACGGCTTTTATTTGGTCTTTATTCTAGTCTTTTGGATTTGATTCAGTATTACTAGGAAGTATTTCTTGGGATCTATTACTTAATGAATTAGCTATTTGCCCAAGTTGATTTTCAATATTTCTAATTTAAGCTCCTTGACTTTATAATGGATTTCCCATTTGTAACACCGCTTCTTCTATAGACAACTTGTTTTCCTTAAATTGTGAATTACTATTGAAACCTGAAGGATAAGTAGATCTATATTTATAATTCCCTTGATTGTTCTAGTTTCCCAATGGGTTTTCTTGGTTGTTCCCGCATTGCTGATTATTACCACCCAAATTGTTATTCCAGTTAAAGTTGGGATGGTTCTTCCAACCTATGTAATAATAATTTGAATATGGGTTATTCTGCTTGTTATTTATGGCATTTAAATTTTCTAATGATTTTTGAGAATCTACCATTTGGCCTAATGAATTCTCTTAAATCTTGAAAATTGGCTGAGAAAAATTCATTCCAAATTGGTCTAACTTCCTTGAAATTGCAACAACTTGATTTGGTAACATAATAAATGCATCAAATTCATGAATATTGGCTACTTTCTTAGGATTCACCCTCTCAGAAAGCCATTGAAAATTATTGGTAGTCATTTCTTCCATTAAAGCATAAGCGTCATGAAATGGAAATGAACCACCAGCAGCGGCATCGATAATTGATCTAAGAGATCCAACTAATCCATTATAAAAGTTTAAATTATTAACCAATCTGGTATAGCATGGTGTGGAGCTTAAGAGTTCTTTAAATCTTTCCCATGCTTCATAAATAGATTCCCCTTCAAATTGATTAAAGGATGTAATATAATTTATAAGCTTCACAGTTTTTTATGGTAGAAAACTATAACCAAGGAATTTTTGTGAGAACAAAAATAACCTAGGTCTTATGGCATCATCTGATACACCAACGTATTTAAATGTAGCACACAATTCTAGAAAATTGGCAAGAAGTAAATTTGGATCTTAAGTTAGCGATCCCCCATATTGATTATTTGATATCATTTGGATAATAGCAGGTTTAAGCTCAAATGGATTAGCCACTACAGTAGATTTTTGAATACTACAATAAAGTTCATCTACATTAGGGTTGGCATAATCTCTTCAAGGTTTAAAATCTTGATGAATTTCAGCATTTTGATAATTTTGGTTTGTCATTTCTGTAATTTTTTTGGATTTTTCAAGATTTTTAATTTTTTTTATTCTTATGATTTTTCTAACAGTTCTCTCTAATTCAGAATCGTATGGCACTAGTCCTTCAGAACCTGAACTATGCATACACTAATATATAATAAAATAAAACTAAACACACACAAAAATAAGATACAATAACTTTTAAATTTTAAAAAAGACTTTCTAAAAATAGAAATTTGCTTTAAAATCAATGGATAATTTTGGATTACCATTTTTGTAATTTTTTTGAATTTTCAAGATTTTTATTTTTATTATTTTTTTTATTTTTCTAATAGTTCTCTCTAATTCAGAATCGTATGACACCAGTCCTTCAGAACCTGAACTATGCATACACTAATATATAATAAAATAAAACTAAACACACACAAAAATAAGATACAATAACTTTTAAATTTTAAAAAAGACTTTCTAAAAATAGAAATTTGCTTTAAAATTAATGGATAATTTTGGTTTACCATTTTTGTAATTTTTTTGAATTTTCAAGATTTTTATTTTTTTTATTTTTTTTATTTTTCTAACAGTTCTCTCTAATTCAGGNTCCCAAACATTAGCCTATATGGGGACATTCTTATAGGAGTTCTATATGCAGTCCTATAAGCCCACAAAGCATTGTCGGGTTTGACTGACCAATCCATTTTTGTTGGATTCATAGATTTTTCCATAACTCTTTTAATTTCCTGATTGAATAATTTAGCCAAACCACTTGTCTAAGGATGATAAGCAGTAGCAATCCTATAGTTTATATGTTATTTCTTTAATAACTTTTCCAATATGGCATTTCTAAAATGACTTCCCCCATCAGTTATGATAACTCTCGACATACCAAATCTACAAAATATGCTCGTTTTCAAAAACTTTGCAACACTTTGAGCATCACATCTAGATAAAGCAACAGCTTTTATCCATTTGGATACATAGTCCAATACTAAAGTATATATAAATTCCCAAAAGATTGTATAAATGGTCCCATGAAATCTAATCCCCAAACATCAAATATTTCAACTTCTAGCATATAATTGAGAGACATCTCATTTCTTCTAGAAATATTGCCTACATGTTGACAACTATCACAAGTTTTGATATAAGCATTAACATCTCTAAAAATTGTAAGCCAATAAAATTCAATTTTGTATGATGTTTTATCAACACCAAAATGTCCCCCAAAATTAGAATTATGACATTTTTTGATAATTTCATAAGTTTCTTCTAAGGGTACACATCTTCGAATAATCAGATCATTTCCTTGTTTATATAAAAATAGGTCATCGCAAAAATAAGTCTTAGCTTCAGAAATATATTTTTTCTTCTCTTGGTATGTCATTCCATAGGTATAATATCATTAATAAGAAAATTCACAATATCGGCATACCACAGAACACGCCACTCATTAATATTGAACAATTTTTCATCTAGAAAATATTCATTAATTTCTTTTTCAAAATAGAGTAGTTTTTCTAATTTAAGCCTAGAAAAATGATCAGCAACNGATTTCAATTCCGATGACCGACAGCTTCTTACGGGCAAACCCCACACCAAAAATAGTGCCGACAAGAAGAAAAGTGCAAGGTGTAGTTTCTTGTGGTGAAGGAAGAAGAAGGAAGAAGAAGATTGTTCTCCCTTGGCTTCTTCTTGGTGGCTTATGATAGAAGATAAATTAGTTTTATTTCTCTTGTAAGCTCATCTTCTTCAGTGTATCTTGGTGTAGAGTTTCTTCGGTGTATCTCAGTATAGAGAGAGAAGAAATGAGAGAGAAAAGAAGAAAAATCAACGAAGTGAGAGATTCATCTTCTAAGTCGAGGTGATCGACTGATGTAAATTCCTTAAGTAATAAAATCCTCTGCAATTCCGTGGACGTATACAATTTGCCAAATCACGTAAATCTGTGTGTTCTTTTTTTGTGCGATTTTTCTCGTTCTATTTTTTCGTTTCGTCGATCGTTCTTCTGTTTGATTTATATATATACCACATCAACTGGTGTATAGTTCGCAACAACGCGGATGCCCCTAATTTTAATTAAATAAATCATGTTTCGAAATTATAAGATTTGAATAAAATAAATAAAATAATTTTGAAGTACCAATTAGCATGGGGAGACCCATGGGTCCCCTCCCCCTTAATTTACATATCAAACACCTAGTCCTCCTTTTTACTTACATAACACCTTATTGTATGTCACTTTTTCAATATTAAAAATTGGCATCAACATATCTTTTTTTTTCTTATATGATTTAAGAGATTTGAATAGTATAAATATAAAAAAATAAAGTTTTAGGTTATATATGTAAATACATGGGAACCTTACACTATATATTTAAATGTGCTGCCCCTTTATTAAAAAATATGCATACTTCTAATATATATTTGTATTAAAAAATCTTTTTTTTTTTTTTGTAATATTTTAGTTAAACAACATATAATAAGAGATATAAAATAAAATTATAATTAATTTGAATATGTGGATTTATTAATTAATTATTTTGTATAGAATTATTTATAAGTTTCTTAAATAATTTTTTTTATGAGTGTGAGCTTCGCTTTAAATTTAAATTAATATATTTTTATTATAACTTCGCCCCTCCTAACAAAAAAAACTATTCTATATGGACACCGCATGCAGAGATGAATGCATTGTTCGATTTCCACCGTCGATCACAACAATCAATATTAAAAAAAAAAATGAAAGTGAAGCCCACCGAAACACATTTTGCGGTGATAAGTCGAGATCAGATGCATGCGGTGTTCATGTGAAATAATTTTTTCCTAAAAAATGATGCTGGTTGCGAATTAGCAATATTACAATGTAAATTCATATATAAGAAATATATCTTTGGCATTTTTATTTCTTTATTTTTTTGTGTTTTAATTTGAAATAAAATTCACTCGAAAGGTTAGAATAAAATATATTTCATTTTTTATTTTTTTTTTCTATTTCATACCTAAATAGAGAAAAAATAAATATAGAAAAATGGAGAAGATTTATTTTTTCTTCTAACAATAGTGATATAATATATTTTATTTTTTATATTTCTTTTATTCAATTTATTTCCAGCATTTAATAATCATAATGTTATGGCCAAAATGCAATTATTTTATGAACCAAATGGTTCCAAGAAAATTGCAAGGCGTAGCTAAATGACATCTTTTTGCAATATTTAGAGTTTTATTAGGCATGCTATATATCGGCTTTCTAGAGCCCTTGTTGAATCTATATTCGTCCGTTCGCTTGCCCAAATGATGATGGCAAAATTATTACGTTCAGGCTTCGAACGTAGAGATGCATTTGAAGTTCACTGAATCACCTATTCGTGGAGCTGTTATAAAAAAAAAAAGAAAAAACTTGTTTTTTTGTGATCTGCCACGGTAGCACGGTGGAATATTCCTCCCGTGTTATTCCCCCTTATTCAAGTGTTATTATGGTGAAATTGATGTGTTATTGTGTTATTATAACACCGAGAATATTCTCAGAACACAATAATACATGAATACCACCATAATAGCACCTGAATAATGCAGAATAACACTTGGGGAATATTCTCATATGTTAAAATAATTTTTTTTTCCTGTCACTTTCATATGACGTAATTTCATTGGACTCCGAACGTATCTCTACGTCCGGATTCCGTACGTAATTTTTGTTCCATATGATGAGCTATGCTCGCAAATCCGCCTCTCAGATGGATTTAATAAATTCAAATTTACGTATTCTATTTAACGGAACCTCCTAAAATTTGACATTGTGTTCATCGTTGACATTGATATTAAGGATGCACAATTACATACATTCCACACTATTTTTATGAATTTGCATACTTAAGACCTAAATGACTTTCCTATTTATATACTTAACACTTATCCTTTTAAAAATAAAATATATATTTTCATGCATAACCTTACGGCACTAGATTGTTATAAATGTTAATTTATAAAAACTTGGTGTTAAACATGCTCTACTGAGATTGTATTTATTTAGAACTTTATGCAAGAAAGAAGAAAAATATATTTTCAGAAGAAAAAGGGAAGCCATAAGAACTGAGCCTTTGTCGGCCATAAGAAAAGAGCCATGACACTGAATCAATAACCCCGCATAAGTTCAGGACAACCATTTCTATATGAATATTTCAATGTAATCTCATTCGGTGCATGAAAAATTCTTCCTCGACGTATGGATGAAAGGGGGAAAGAGAAGCCAAAAGAAAAGGGGCAACCGAGAGCTGGAAACGACAAAATGTTTAGTGGACGAGGATTTGGGGAAGACAAAGAATAGAAGGAGAGCTTCGATCCTTACTCCTTAGAGCCTTTGTCTGTCGTTCGAGTGTTGGAGAGCTTCGAATTGCCCTCTAGCCTCCGCGCCTTCAATCATGGCCCACATGCAATGAATCACAATAAAAAAAAATTAGGAATGTAATGAATTAAAGTGGCGCTTCGCCTGTAAGAGGTTTACAGTTTGAACCATCAACTTGATCGGTTTTCCACTATTTGAAGCCTAAAATGGATCTTTGAGTAATCGGATTGGTCTGACTGCTAGTTCTCGGTTGAATCGATTGAACTGTGTTCACGGTCAAGCTGGTTGAATTCGTCGATCCAGACCGGTTTTTAAAACATTGATAAAAACTAGGTGAAACCGATCGGTTCAACCGTGAACCGACCATTCAACCAATTCAGCCTAAACTCATAACTATTTTCGCATTAATCAGTATGAACTGAGGTTGAACCGACGAATTTGTCTGATTTTTAAGAAATCATCCGGTTCAAATATTTTTTCCATTTTAGGGTCTGTTTGGCGCAGCTGTTGATTGTTTATAATCTGCTGATAAACAAATTATTCTGATAATCTAATAGTCTGCAGATTATCAGAATAAGCTGTCTTGTTGTTTGGGACAGCTTATTCAGAATAACTTATTGTTGGTTAAATGACATTCCTGCCCCTGTCTGCTAAAACTATTTGGGTCAGCTTATTCAGAATAGCAAATTGGCAGAAGATAAGCATATAATGCAGAAGCATACAATCATTACAGATTAATTCTAAAAGATGACATACAGTTCTCACACCCTCATGAGTACCAAGAGACCTAAAAAAATCACAGATACAAGTACAACAATAATGAGAAATACTAAAATATTTAATTTCAGACTCTGGCTACGTCTGTCTTCATCTGCACTGTCAACATGAGAAAACACCGGATTCCCATGACTGCTGGCATGAGTGCTGACAGTGTAATATGTGGGACTATCAGCCTACCGGAAGAAACCGTAACGAGCTGAAACACCCTTGACACAGCCGTAGAACTGTCTCTCAAAGCTATGAGACTGACATGATGTGTGCAATAGAGACGGTAGTCCACAATAACACAAAATACATCTTTCTGTAACTGATATCCTAGAAGTCATGTTGGTATAACTGCGAAAAAAACAAAAGAATCAGATGTCAGCTCAAGATATTTAAAAAAAAAAAACTAAAATTAAACGCATATGAATATAAACATATAATTTTATTAAAGAAAACTTGGTAGCTCAGCAGCCACAAATGACATCTGTGATAGACTCCCTTAAAGCAATCATATCAACCAACCCTTCACCATCATGATCTCCAAATTCATTAGAGTCTAGATCATCCTCAGGTAATGAATGCCCACCCACAATTTCTGAAGGTTGCTCGAAAACATTCAGTTCATGATTGTCGGTCATACTGAAGTCTGTATCTGATCGTGAGGAATGTCTTCAGATGAAATTATGTAGTGTCGTTGTTGCAACCACAATATGCACATGCTTTTGGAAAGAATATGACGACATATCATGTAGGATGACCAATTTCTTCTTCCAAACTCCAAATGTTCTTTCAATTACCCTGTTTAAAGATGAGTGGCGTTTATTAAACATTTATTTTCTGTCACGGACTGTGCCACTAGCTCGCTCGAAATCATGTGACAAAGAAGAAAATCCAAATTTCATGTGCACTCTCTTCCCAGCCTGCCATCACAAAAGTAAAACACATGTTGAAGTCGCATACAACCATGACATTTTGAGTTGTTGAACCACTCCGACCGATGTATGCTACCTTCTCGTGGTTTGGTGGTCGGACATTAACGTGGGTACAATCAATTGCACCAATAAAGTTCTGTTTAAATTGTCCGTTAGAGAGTAATAATATTGTGAAAGTATGACATGTAATAAAATAAAAACACTCATAGTTACCTTGAAATATGACATGTATCAAGAATCGTTGATAATTTTTTCTGGAGTAGTAGCAAATGATGGATCCTCTGGTTTAATTATTTGAGTCGCTAAGCTAACAAGAGTCTGTATCCCTTTAGAAAAATAACGACTAATTGTTTCATATGAATGATGAAATCTTTTCATAGCTCCTCGAATTGATTCATTCTGTGACAAAATGTACAGTATTATAGCCAACACCTCCCTACACGTTATCCTAGAAGAACCCCGGAGGCCGTGATTTACACATAACTCGTGCAGAAGATCGATAAAAATATGTGCTGTCATTCTGAAAATATTTTTGAACCTTATTAGATGGCCAAAAAGCATTTCACCAACTCATTTATCTCCAACAAAGGTGGATGTCATGCGGGGAATACGAGCAGTGTTATGCCGGTAATAATCCAACAACAATATTGCAATGGCTGTAACAAATGTCATTCTTCTACGACGATCACACCGCGTATCTATCCTAAATGATTTAAAATGTAAACAATATTTGTTACTTCAGGCTCTAAAAAGAGTACATGATTACAACATATAATATAATTTCAAATATAAATTAAACTTCAAATATCAATTGTTGACGTTTGGAACATATAATACGCAACAGGTACATTTAAAAATAAAAGACTATATATGTAGAAGGTCCAGACATATTAAATAAAAGATTACATGATTAGAAGTTCCAAACATTAAAAAAAAAACGACATAAATAAAAGTTCATATTACTGCAACAAATACATATACAATCCTTAAAAAAAATCATTCATCGACCAAAACCCGCAAATATTCGAGACGCAATTCAGGCTCTAGCACCATGAATATTTTCATTTGCGTTGAATTCTCAAGTTTTTTCACATACTGTGTGTGAAATCGCTTATCGGCAACAACTTCTAGAATAGTACCCAAAAGTCTGAGACAGTCTAAAATGTTACCATCAGAGATTGGTGGGAGCTGAAAAAGCTTCAATTAAACGATTGAATGAGGTGTTTACAAAATCTTCATTCTCTTTATTTTTTTTAGCAATCCTGGGTCTCTTTAAAATTGTACTGGACTCCCCCATATCCCTCTGGTTAATGCTAGACACTTCTTCATCGGGTGTTAATGACTCGGGTGTGAATTCATCTGGTATCCCTGTAAAACTGGATTCACTATGGTTGAATGTAAACTTTCCCGTTGCGAAACCCATTTAAACATCACGTCCAGTTTTTCTTCAAATTCTGACTCAATTTCGCACTGTTTATACTTCTTCGCTGTTGTACCGCCTGTGATATAACATTTAGAGGGAATATTTAGGAAATTATAATTAGAGAAAACAATTTGCGAAACTAACAATCCATAGATTAGATAGAAAATTACCTTTAATTTTTTAGCCCACCATTCAGCTGGAGTATCAATTGTTCTTTTAATCGGATCTCAACCTAAACCGGTAGATTCACGTTTCAAGTCCTTCCATATTTTTCACTCCTCTTCAATTGGTCTTATTTGTTTTTAAATTTAAGTCTATCGTAATCCCTGCCAGTCAATTTTTTGAATCTCTTAGCATTGTTTTTCCACCATTCCTTATTAAAATATGTTGTTGGCCTGTTCCCCGGTTCTATTTCTTTAATACACAGATTGCAAAAAATATTTGTTACTTCTTTATCCCACATTACAGACGATCCCCCTTCAACAACTTTAGACATGATCAAACTATAGGCAACAAATGATAATAAACACTTTTTAATTTTGAATCTAAATAGAACTGTTGAACAACATGTTTTCATGCTTCTACCCTTTTCATGTATGCTAAAAACAGAATGTCATTTAAAAGTCTAATCTAAATTGAGGTTCGATCATGTACAAAGAGCCATTCAATGAATTCACCACCAATACATAAAGCAGTCTGGCTATTTGCTAAGGAAAAGAGATATATATATAAGGACACAAATGAATTATGTGGTTCGGTCAATGGCCTACATCCACAGTAAGACATTGAAAAGTCTTTATTATGAAATTATATCAGGTTACATAAAATCATCTTAAGTGAGAACAATACAACTTGCAATTCACCCTACCATTTCCCCCTTTTGTGATAATAGAAGTTTCTAGAAAAAAAATAAAAAATGGAACAAGTTTTCATTCTTCCTCCGTTTTGATATTTGCTAAAAACCGAATGAAACATACCAAATTCTGAAATGTGAATGGATCATACCATATTTGCAAAAAATCGAATGGTGAATGGATCACAGAAAAACCGAAAACCCAACAACAGTTCGCAGCTCTGCTTAACACCAATAACATTCAACTCCCAACCATTGGTGAAAGCTTTTAGCACCAAAATAAATTTTATACCTCTATATACAACCATCAAAGCTATAAATGATACTGAAACTCCACTGACAGAAAACAAGATTTTGAGTAAAGATGAATGGAACATGCTGTAATGTTTCATTCCAATCAAGAACAATATTGGTTACCTAGATACATAAGTAATGTCAAATTGTATGTACTTAAATCTCGAATTTCTAATGAACCAATCTCATACATATGTTTCTTATAAAAAGGAAATAACCGCAGACCATAAACATTGTCATTCTTAACATTGCTCTAATGGCATAACATTGCCCAATGTTATAACCATTGTCATTCTTAACATAAAACTATAGATAAATGCATGGATTCATCTCATAGAAAGATCTAGAGCCCAGAAAAAATTGAAACAGAGAAATCGAAACCTTTCTAGATCGAAGAAATGAAAACCAAAATTCGTATTTGCATTCTCCACTCTTTTCTTATCGCTTAGCTAGCATGGATTCCTCTCATAGAAAGTTCTAAAGCCCAGAAAAAATCGAAAACAANATACCTCTTTTCGGGCCCCTGCCGCTACGGCATGCCTACCTCTGGGTCACTGCCTTACCGGTATACCCTATTGTCGGGCCCCTGTCGCTACGGCATGCCTACCTTCGGACCACTGCTGCAACGACAAGCCCACCTTCGGGTCACTGCCTTATCGGCATACCCTCTTTTCGGGCCTCTGCCACTACGGCAAGCCCATTCCTACGAGTCACTGCCTTCATGGCATACTCTTTGTCACTACCNGGTCACTGCCTTATCGGCATACCCTCTTTTCGGGCCTCTGCCACTACGGCATGCCCATTCCTACAAGTCACTGCCTTCATGACATACTCTATTATATGTTCTGATTTTCCTGCATTAGCATTTGCATTTGCATGTTTGCATGGATAGCGAGCCGGGTTCGTTAGGAGAGTGATCCTGTGTTGGTCGTGATGCCTTAACGAGCATTGCTTGTTGGGTTAATCCCAGTGAGCAATGCGAGTTAAGTCATCGGGATTGACACGAGTATGCNTTCTGAACCTTATTGGATGACCAGAAAGCAATTCAACAACCCATTTATCTCCAACAAAGGTGGATGTCATGCGGGGAATGCGAGCAGTGCTATGCCGGTAATAATCCAACAACAATATTATAATGGCTGTACCAAATGTCATTCTTCTACGACGATCACGTCGCGTATCCATCTTAAATGATTTTAAATGTAAACAATATTTGTTACTTCAGGCTCTAAAAAGAGTACATGATTACAACATATAATATAATTTCAAATATAAATTAAACTTCAAATATCAATTGTTGACGTTTGGAACATATAATACGCAACAGGTACATTTAAAAATAAAAGACTATATATGTAGAAGGTCCAGACATATTAAATAAAAGATTACATGATTAGAAGTTCCAAACATTAAAAAAAAAACGACATAAATAAAAGTTCATATTACTGCAACAAATACATATACAATCCTTAAAAAAAATCATTCATCGACCAAAACCCGCAAATATTCGAGACGCAATTCAGGCTCTAGCACCATGAATATTTTCATTTGCGTTGAATTCTCAAGTTTTTTCACATACTGTGTGTGAAATCGCTTATCGGCAACAACTTCTAGAATAGTACCCAAAAGTCTGAGACAGTCTAAAATGTTACCATCAGAGATTGGTGGGAGCTGAAAAAGCTTCAATTAAACGATTGAATGAGGTGTTTACAAAATCTTCATTCTCTTTATTTTTTTTAGCAATCCTGGGTCTCTTTAAAATTGTACTGGACTCCCCCATATCCCTCTGGTTAATGCTAGACACTTCTTCATCGGGTGTTAATGACTCGGGTGTGAATTCATCTGGTATCCCTGTAAAACTGGATTCACTATGGTTGAATGTAAACTTTCCCGTTGCGAAACCCATTTAAACATCACGTCCAGTTTTTCTTCAAATTCTGACTCAATTTCGCACTGTTTATACTTCTTCGCTGTTGTACCGCCTGTGATATAACATTTAGAGGGAATATTTAGGAAATTATAATTAGAGAAAACAATTTGCGAAACTAACAATCCATAGATTAGATAGAAAATTACCTTTAATTTTTTAGCCCACCATTCAGCTGGAGTATCAATTGTTCTTTTAATCGGATCTCAACCTAAACCGGTAGATTCACGTTTCAAGTCCTTCCATATTTTTCACTCCTCTTCAATTGGTCTTATTTGTTTTTAAATTTAAGTCTATCGTAATCCCTGCCAGTCAATTTTTTGAATCTCTTAGCATTGTTTTTCCACCATTCCTTATTAAAATATGTTGTTGGCCTGTTCCCCGGTTCTATTTCTTTAATACACAGATTGCAAAAAATATTTGTTACTTCTTTATCCCACATTACAGACGATCCCCCTTCAACAACTTTAGACATGATCAAACTATAGGCAACAAATGATAATAAACACTTTTTAATTTTGAATCTAAATAGAACTGTTGAACAACATGTTTTCATGCTTCTACCCTTTTCATGTATGCTAAAAACAGAATGTCATTTAAAAGTCTAATCTAAATTGAGGTTCGATCATGTACAAAGAGCCATTCAATGAATTCACCACCAATACATAAAGCAGTCTGGCTATTTGCTAAGGAAAAGAGATATATATATAAGGACACAAATGAATTATGTGGTTCGGTCAATGGCCTACATCCACAGTAAGACATTGAAAAGTCTTTATTATGAAATTATATCAGGTTACATAAAATCATCTTAAGTGAGAACAATACAACTTGCAATTCACCCTACCATTTCCCCCTTTTGTGATAATAGAAGTTTCTAGAAAAAAAATAAAAAATGGAACAAGTTTTCATTCTTCCTCCGTTTTGATATTTGCTAAAAACCGAATGAAACATACCAAATTCTGAAATGTGAATGGATCATACCATATTTGCAAAAAATCGAATGGTGAATGGATCACAGAAAAACCGAAAACCCAACAACAGTTCGCAGCTCTGCTTAACACCAATAACATTCAACTCCCAACCATTGGTGAAAGCTTTTAGCACCAAAATAAATTTTATACCTCTATATACAACCATCAAAGCTATAAATGATACTGAAACTCCACTGACAGAAAACAAGATTTTGAGTAAAGATGAATGGAACATGCTGTAATGTTTCATTCCAATCAAGAACAATATTGGTTACCTAGATACATAAGTAATGTCAAATTGTATGTACTTAAATCTCGAATTTCTAATGAACCAATCTCATACATATGTTTCTTATAAAAAGGAAATAACCGCAGACCATAAACATTGTCATTCTTAACATTGCTCTAATGGCATAACATTGCCCAATGTTATAACCATTGTCATTCTTAACATAAAACTATAGATAAATGCATGGATTCATCTCATAGAAAGATCTAGAGCCCAGAAAAAATTGAAACAGAGAAATCGAAACCTTTCTAGATCGAAGAAATGAAAACCAAAATTCGTATTTGCATTCTCCACTCTTTTCTTATCGCTTAGCTAGCATGGATTCCTCTCATAGAAAGTTCTAAAGCCCAGAAAAAATCGAAAACAAAATTTCTGGAACGAAGAAATCGAAACCAATATTCGGGAGTTAGCTTAAGGAAACAGAAAAAATCAAAACCAAATTTCTGTAACGAATCCCTTGCTCTTCCTTGAAGGAAGAAAAAAAAAACAAAGCACAGCGACGTTCAACCGTTCACGGCCAGCGACTATCGATCCCTCTACAAATGACAGTGAGATAAAGCATACCTTACGATTAGACAGAAAAATCGAAAGGAATCCGGGCCCATCTCCTCTAGGGTAAGAAGAAATTCGACTGCAGGCACCAACCAGGGAGGGAGAGCGCGAGGGCAAATCTTGCGGCCGAACGCTGGGATGCGGGTCAAGAGCCGCGTCTTAAGGAATTACTTGAAGCGGGACGCAGTGCGGTATAGTTAAGCCGCCTGAACGCCGATCCAAACACAGCGACGACATTTTCAAAACACCAGCGCACCTAAATAAGCTGCCCCAAACGGGCCCTTAACCTTTTAGATTTTGATTAGTTGACCATAAATATAATATTTAAACTAAAAATAGAGAAAATGTCATATCTTAAATTTTTCATGTAGAATATTTTTTGAAACATTAAAAAATATTATCATAAATTAAAATATTTTTTTGTAAAATTGATACAAGCCATATTAAAATATTCTTTTTCTATTATTTAAATTATATTAAAATAATTTAAATATACATTATATTATCCACTTCAACTTTTAATTTAATCCCAGTTTAAATTCTTAAATCTTAAATATTTTATCCCTATTTGATGTCGGGTTTTCACAATTACCCTAAAAATATGGGACTATTCTTTAAGCTCCATCAATTGAAATGAAAATATTAATATATACAATTTCATGTGATTTCACAAAATAAAGCACGTTCCAATATTTTTTCAATAAAAAATATTTTAAATATAAAAAAATGTATATTTCATGCATAATAGAAACTATTTTATTTTTAAATATCATAAAAATATAAAATCACATTCACCCAATAGATTTAATACATATACATACATGCAATTATTGTGTCGTGTATCCTAACATATTGGTTGGCATCATTGGCATAATGCCTCTAACTTCGGGGCTTCGAATCCCCTCTGACACAGTTGTCCTTAATGAGGTGAAACTCAAATTATTAGACACATTATGGGTGGTCAGAAACTCGTATAATAGTCTTTGGCCATTCCTTTTAAAAAAACGATAATAAATAAAAACAAATGCACACACACAATTGTTCTTTCGTATTCTTTTATAATATTTAAAAAAATGACAAATTCATTTATTTGAATATTACATAAAATAAATAATCATTTTCAGAAAGTAAAATTTTTTACACAATCATGCAATCTTTAGTAAATCATTTGCTAAATTCATAGTTAATTAACACAAATGATAAAATTTTAATATACTTTTCATCTGATTATTAATAAAATTATTAAATTAACGGCCTGAAATTGATTTAAACCATTCTTAACATATGAAATGGTGAAATTTATACATTTAATTATCCATTTAATCCGATGTATTTTTTTTGAACCGCCGACATATAAATACGCGTGTGCCTCGGCACGTCCACAGCACCCACCTTTCCCAAACGCGTCTGGTTCTTCGCAGCGCGTTCAAATTTTTGCTGCGCGCGAGATCATTCTCAGTCTTCTTCTACTGTTCGTGGATGAAAGCCAATGGTCTGTGATCTTAGCCCTAATGGCTAACCTCTCTATCCTCATTCACGAACTCCGGGAGCGAATCGCCGCCTCTTCTTCCTC
Organism: Phalaenopsis hybrid cultivar; assembly: GCA_002079205.1. Lineage (NCBI taxonomy): Eukaryota > Viridiplantae > Streptophyta > Magnoliopsida > Asparagales > Orchidaceae > Phalaenopsis > Phalaenopsis hybrid cultivar. The sequence continues at coordinate 20,650 of JXCR01111721.1, read as the reverse complement.
CTCTCTTNATTTAATTATCCATTTAATCCGATGTATTTTTTTTGAACCGCCGACATATAAATACGCGTGTGCCTCGGCACTGTCTCAGCACCCAACCTTTCCCAACCGCGTCTGGTTCTTCGCAGCGCGTTCAAATTCCTGCAGCGCGCGAGATCATTCTTACTCTTCTTCTACTGTTCGTGGATGAAAGCNATTTAATTATCCATTTAATCCGATGTATTTTTTTTGAACCGCCGACATATAAATACGCGTGTGCCTCGGCACAGTCACAGCACCCAACCTTTCCCAACAGCGTCCGGTTCTTCGCAGCGCGTTCAAATTCCTGCAGCGCGCGAGATCATTCTCAGTCTTCTTCTACTATTCGTGGATGAAAGGCGAAGGTCTGCGATCTTAGCCCTAATGGCTAACCTCTCTATCCTCATTCACGAACTCCGGGAGCGAATCGCGGGCTCTTCTTCCTCCTCTCTCGGCGGCGGCGGCGATGGGGATGAGGATCCTCTCGAGTCGCGCTTCCGCGTCGTCCTTCCTAACCTCCTCCACGCTTATGTCGTCCCGTCATCCTCTGGTACTCTTCTATGCCGTCTCTATTTATCCTGCTGAAACTATTCAGTTCCTAAACGGATGGCATCTTCTCGTCCCCTTGTAGCCAAGGAACGAGAGGTCACGGCCGTGCTGAAACTCCTCTCTNCCCGTCATCCTCTGGTACTCTTCTATGCCGTCTCTATTTATCCTGCTGAAACTATTCAGTTCCTAAACGGATCGCATCTTCTCGTCCCCTTGTAGCCAAGGAACGAGAGGTCACGGCCGTGCTGAAACTCCTCTCCCACACCGCTCGGAACTTCCCCGGAGTTTTCTTCTACGGCAAGGCAGCGGCAGTCCTCCCTGTTATCGGCCGTGTTCTCCCATTCCTCGCTGAGCCCACATTCCGGTTTATATAATTCCTAATCTCTAATCCTAACCGGAAACCCCATTCGGACTGATCTATCTTTACTTGCAGGTCCCTCCACGAGCTGATCTTCGAAACTGCATCGACCCTGCTTTCGTTGCTCCGCACGGGAGAGCGAGATGCTTACTGCCAGTTCTTCCAGGACGCTATGCAGGCGGTCGAAGGTGTGGTTTATTTTAATTTCTCATTCTTAATTCACGAATTGTAATGCTGCCTTCTTCTCCAACCCCCTTGGTTGCAGATATTGCTTATGTGGCATACCTGCACCAGGACATGGTGCTATCAAGGAGTGTTTCGTTGAGGTGCTTCTGTGAGACTTTTACTTTAATTTCTACTTCCACATCGCTGTTCAGCGAGATTCCTGCTTGTTGTCAGCCGGAGGATGGCGCGGGTATTGCAGTTAATCTCGGCGAGAAGACTCGGTGGCAGTCGTTTGCTGCATGGATTATTAGGCTTCTGAGCAAATGCCTTACCGATGGGACCCTTTATGTGGAAGGGTTAGTGAATACATCATTTGTTTCTGCTGCCTGCTATCTTTTGTGCCACGGCGATGGGACTTTGCATACGGTGGGTGAGATTTTACATTCCTATTCTCCTCGCTGTTTTCTTATACTTCTTACGTGTTTTTGCATTTTCCCGGCTTCTGATCTCTTCTTTTGACAAACAGGCTTGTTTTGAGTTTGTACGTATTACAATGTCAGTTGTAGATGCTGACATAATTCCGGTGGAAAATTTCATTCGTTCAATTGTATGCATTTTGCAGCATGATGAGGAAGAACATACTGTTTTCAGGTATTATATATATGTTGGTGGATGTCCTTCTTCTTTCTATGGCTTTACTAAACGCCGTGGGTGTTATTGTCGTTTGAGTTATGAAATATTTTAAGCTGAGGAGATACTCTGAGCAGTGTAGATGGTGATAAGAGCTTTTGGGTGAGAGAAGGACGGGAAGGGTGAGAAAGGGAGAAAATAAGAACAACGGGAGGGGGAAGAATCCTTTGCTTTCTCAGCGTCTCTTCACTTACTAGTGATTTATTCCTTGTATTTAGGTTTTTTGTCGCAACTCTCGCTAATTGTACCCAGGATTCACTGGACAACGTTGCATGGGGTATTAAAGGGGAGCTCTAGGTCCTTAGTAGGAACAAGGGCTTTTGTGCACGTGAATGCCTTCGTTGAGCCCTCAGTAACAGTTGCCTCCTGTCCCATTTTCTCTATTAGGTCCAGCTTGGCAAAAATCCTAGGGAATGCCTACTTTATAGCATTGATAGAGATTCCAGAAGAATATGGCTTCATGTATACGTGTATACTCTAAAAGATGGACTTGGGTAGGTGGGATCCAATTGCCAGCCGAAACCAAAGAAGAGCTCATGATGAATTTTTCATGCAGGGTTTGAGCTGGATATTCCATTCGGATCCATAAAGTAGTTTTCTAGCGGTGCTTTGGGCGTACTTGCTAGCAGGTTTGTAGAGGACTCCAGAACCTCGACCCAAAAGGACTAACCAGCTGAGTTCCAAGAGAACATCACCCAATCGGTTTTAAGTCATTTGCCAGCCAAAAACAAGGCAAAGACAACTAGAGAGAGATTACCCATAGGCTCAAGAAGAACAAACTTAAAGGTCATCACTGGATTCGTTGGATTAATTCAGCTCAATAGTCATTAATGATTGAAGAAGCCTCTCAATACATACCTCCGGATGTCCAACGACTTATCTTCATTTAAGTTCATGTCTACATTTTGGCTACAATGTATTGTATTATTTTATATTTATCATCTGTATATCTTATTTTATTACTTTTACTTTAGCACTAGATCCTTCCTTATAAATAGGTGTCTTGGAGAGAACCAAGGGTTCCAAATTTCACGTTCAATCACTATACCCTTTGAGCATTTATAATGTTTTGTCCCCTTATTTTCCTCATCTCTATTCAGCCTTTCACATTTTTTGAATTAGTAAAATTCTAATATAACTATGGGCAGATTTAGATCCAACATCCTAAAATGTCTCCCTCCATTAATTCATTAGCAAATGCCACGATCATTAAAAGATTGCATGCTATTTCTTAGGTTGTGATTAACAAAATTTGATGGCGAGATGGAAAAACAATAGTTATGATGTAGAAAATATTCTAAAAGCTGCTAAGTTGCTTCATGCTTGTCACCCTCTTTATCAAGTCATCAATTTCTAGAAAACTTAAATCTCTGGATCTTAGTTGTTGATTCCTCAATTTTGAGGGCTTCGCCTCTCCAGTGGCCCATGTGTTAATTGTAATTTGCTGATTTTCTTTCTTGGGAAAGTTTCTTCTTCCTACGACATCACATAGGGTGTGGCCTAGAGAGTGTACAATGCATTTTAAAAATTGGGTTAAATAAATGGTGTCAGTGGGAAAGTATACTTTATTAGGGATTTTTTGGTCTATTGCAAAAGAAGTAGACTGCATTTCTTTTGCATGGATTTTGAGAATCCAGACGTTTAGTTGGAAGAATTCCAATTGTAATGCAAAACAAGAACGTATTTAGAGTTCATTTCTTAGTTCATTTTCTATGCATTTGAAATTTGATGGATTTGGGCAAATTCTAAATACACGACTCTATGAAAAGGGTTGCCAGCTGCCATCGCTGTTCGCCACCATTGTTCGTCCCCAATAGCCGCCAGCCGCCGCCAAAGCTCTAGGTTCTGGCCGCTAGTACTATCCGCGGTCTTCTTTGGCAAAAACCAACTCCACCACTTTCGGCTACTGTTGCCACCTGCCACCACTTACCTACTGCGTCTTTGACTGCCAGTAATTTATGTAAGACCGCACATTCTTTAAATTATTTTATTTTCATTATACTTCAAGCCAAACAAAAAAAATAATAATAAAATCACACATTTATCTTACAATATATTAAACAACTCAAAAAAAATTACAAATACAATGCATTGCCTCTACATTGCATTTATTTTATACGACATTAATTTTTGAACAAATCAAACAACCTCTTAGTGATTTTCAAGGTCTATATGCTTGGTATATTTATAAATTTCTCCATTTCTTTCTAGTGGATTCATAAAGGAATTTATATTTACAATAGAAAATTGTGGATAATTTATGATTAGCTATTTTTGCTCTATGCTTTGAGTAAATAGTGCTCATGATATGAGCTTGTACTAGACCCGAGGGGAAATTAGACTTTGTTTATAATATTCAAGTTTTGACGAGGTTAATTTATTTATGAATTCTTCAATTGCTTTCTAAGTTTTTCGTAGGTTATTAAAGAAGCATATATATAAATATAAATAAATAAATAAACTAATAATATATTGTAAATCAAGAATGTGCCAGCACGGAACTTGAAGAGATTCAACAGTCCAGAAGGAAGTAAAACAAAGGACGATCCATCGACAAGAGACCAAGAGGCTCGCTTAATCCAATTGGATGTTGCCATCCGAGTCAAGTACGAAAGCCAACCAAGCCAGGAAAAGGAAAAAAATAATGATCCAAGTTTGAACCGATCAAACAAGTGTTTGACAGGTAAGCACTTGAGATAACCATCCCCAGAAAGCCGAGCGAAGGTATCAACCTAACTCTCGGCAATTCCGACTAGAGGAAACAATCCAGTTCCTCAGCATCACGAGCCGTCCCAAGGACTCCCTCGAGGTTCCTAATCAGGAACCAAAAATTGATAACATAATAAGCCTCCCAATCACCCCGTATGACTCTCTCATCAAAGAATTAATTATAGAGTTACAGTGATTCATCATTGGCTCGATAGCTTAGCATCGTTTTGTCAACACGAGCTCCTCACCTAGGGATCAAGGGTGGATGAACAAAATAGATCAACCATTCAACAAAGCCTAGAGGACCGAGTCAGTCCTGCCGACCTGAAGCTAATTAAGTCCAGTCGACCAGCTGCATCGACTCAACCCAACCGACCAAAATGGCTTTACTGAGCGGAAGTCATGCTAACTCTGTCAGTCAAGTCATAAGGCAACTGAGCAATAGGCTCGTACATGTCAAATATATAAAATAACTTGTAAAACTCACATTAAAACAGGGGCAGAAATGTAATATCACATATTTTATCCTCTCCATTGTGCTTACTCAAATAAGCCCGCGCGGTCTATTTTGTCATTCGAGGTTGTCTGGACAAATTCGTTGATGATTGAGCCAATTGAAGTCCGATTCGTGCGCGACGTGGTGAATGAGATCATTTGGTTTGATTGGAGCCGTCCGAGAAGCAAAATGCAGACCGGCCTTCGCCTGAGCGAAAGATAAAGTCTAACAGAAGAACCCCAATCGTGTGCCCTTAAATATAAACTGAAGAGTATCATATTGGATGTATTGAGCTCCTGGAAAGGACACACGTGTGAACTATAGTCCTAATGCGCTTAGGTGGACATCCCACACATACGACATCAAAAGTGATGCCAACTTATATATATAATTACCTTATTTCGAGCTAAAACAAGCCTACCATGGCTGAAAAAAGAGTTATTTGCATTCAACTCATTTATAATTTGAGATTAAAAAAATTGTTTATTTTCGACTCGTTTACTTTACAAACAATTCGAATGCGAGCTACATAACAAGTCGAACAAGAATTGTTTGCGAACAACAAGCTTTTTTTGTCAGCCTTAGTAGTGTGCGTGCATACTATAACCTAATGGAATGCACATCCCCCTCCCCCACAACAAAATATTCCACTCCAAGGTGCCTGACATTCCCGTGAGATTATTGGTGGAGTATGAGGCCCAATCTATTTGTTACCATCATACATCTCCCAATCATTTTTACATAATTTTGGTTACGATACATTGTTGCAAAACAAAAATTACTATCCAATATCAGCAAAATCATCATCACAAGTTCTCACAATCTCACAATCTTTATCTTGACTCGAGTTTCAAAAAGGAGAAATAAAAAACAAAATTTCAATCTTCAATAAATATTCTCCACCTGTTTCATGAAACTTGCAAGGTCAATAATGAATATCAACTAAGTCTAAGTAAGACTTAAACTTAGATATAGCAAATGCTTTAGTCATCATATTATTAGGCTTATTATGAGTACTTTCTCACAATAGTATCACAATGAATGATAACTTCTTAAATAAAGTGATAATGAATATCAATGTGATTAGTTCTCTTACTAAACATTTGATTTTTAATGAGATAAATAATAGTTTATCATCACACATCACTGTAATAATATCTAATTCTTTACTAAGCTCTTAAAAAAATCTTTAATACAAATACTTGCTTTATAAGATTCAATAATTGCCATGCATTTAATTTCATTCGTAGACAATGTTATTGTAGTTGGCAGGTTAACATTCTAGCTAACAGTATAACCATCAATAATAAGCACATATCATGTAAGTGATATGCTCCTATCAAGGTTTCGAGTAAAGTTTAAGTAAATATAACCGATGACGTAATATGTTGTCTTCCCAAACCAAAAACAAATATTTTTAATTTCACACAACTATTTTAGTATCCACTAAGTCATTTTTTTATCTTCTCATTAAGATAAGCCATGCATCTACTGACTAAACTAATTTCCTATAATAAATTTAAATGAAAATATATCATAGCATACATGATAAATCCCACTATACCAATATATGTAACTCGAGATACAAACTGAATGTTATCATCTTATTGTGGATGCAAAATTGATGACAGTTTGAAATGCACAGTTAATGAAATATTAATAGATTTGGTATATTGCATATTGAATCCATGCAAGGCTTGCCTTTCGATCTCTTTAAATTTTTATGTCACAGTCCCTTCGCAACATCTAAAGCTTTCCTCTCAAACTCGCTATTGAGTTAAGCCTTCAACTTCATAATTTCTTATTTATTCATGGTAGTTTTCAACATATTATCAACATACGAGAATAAGTAGATAAATGGCCTATTGTCTTTTTTCTAAAGTAAATACAATTATCACATGTACTAATTAGCGAACATGAATGAGTCAAATTTATTGTGCTACTGCTTATGAGACTATTTCAAACCGTGAAAAAAAGATTTCTTCAACGAACAAACAATGTTCTTTACATGTACTCACACAACCTTCTAGTTGCTTCATAGTAAATGTCCACCTCAAGCTCTTCATTCAAAAATGTAAATTTTACATCTATCTAAACTTAGGGTTTGGTTTATCACAAACGAAGCAACTACTGAAGATAACATATTTATAAAGGCTACGCTTTGAATTTGAATGAATCCCTCTGCAACTAATCTTGCCTTGTATATGTCATCTTCAACACTCTGTGTGCATTTTTTTTTAATCATATATTTTCAGTTTAACGTAACTTCCCTAATTCCTTAGTGTTATTCTTGTATATGGATTTATCTCCTTCTGAATAGTAATCATCCACTTATCAATGTTTATTGAATTGATTGTTTTTTTATAGCTTGAAGGTTATTTGCCACACTCAATATCTTTGGCCATAGTTAAGGCATGAGCAATCAAATCAGCCTCATCATATCTACGGGTGTCTTAACTATTCTCTTTGGCCTATCATTGGTGATAGAATTTTGCGGTCGTTGCAGTTGTGGCGATGAAGAAATTGCTTTGTCATGGCTCGTTGAACTTGATTTAAAAATCGTATCGGATAATGTAGTTGTCTCAATTTGAACCTCAACTTATTTGCCAGATTTCTCCTCTTGGTTGATATCACTAGATCTTGTAATAGGTGTTGCGCATAATATGATAGTCCCATCAAACACATCTCTATTAAGGATCACTTTCTTGATTTTTGGGTATCATAACTTATAGCTCTTAACCCAAGTCTTATAATCAAGAATATACATTTCATAGATCTAGGCTCTAATGTACCATTATCATTATATGTATAGACGAGTAATCTGCAGGTTTATCTGACTAAACCTCATACAAAGCTTCTTACAGTAGCATTGGAAGGAGTGTGATTCACCAAATATTAAGCTGCAACGGTATCTTGAGCCCATAATGACCTAAGCAGGCTAAAATTAAGTCATTGAATCTTCTAAACAAAACCCTAAGCTATTATTGGTGCAGAAATATTTGATCTGCTTACCAGTTTAATTTTCAATCATAGTCTTTCACTCTTTAAAAATAACATAAACATCACTCCTATTTCACAAACAAGGATCTTAACTTATTCTGTTTCACAAATAAGGATCTCAACTTTTTCAGAGAAGAAGTGGAAATAATGACATTGCCTGTCAGTTCAATTATCTGATAAGATTCCTTTGGGAAAACTCTCCAAATAAGTTTCTTTCAATTTATAAGCTTCTAAACTTAGCCTTGTTGTTAGATTATACTTGCTTAATTCACTCATTCTATGTACACCAAGCTTTAATTAAGAACACTATGGTCACATCTTAGGACAAACTGACCTGCTTCTTGCAGAAACCTTGTCTATGATTCTTCTGTCGGTGCTTGTTTTCATGTACTGCATTCAACTTGTCAAGATGAGATTGTCAAATCTACAGCCAGTGAAATAGTTCGAGTTTTCCCTAAATTACTGCAAAGTACAGAAAGCACTGAACTTCAGGTTATTTTCATGCTTCTTTCTCCAGAGTTCCATTTAAGGGATTAAGCGTGTAGATGGAATGTGCAAGTTTTTATTTTTGTTTTAGGTAGCATTGTGCAGTGCATACATACGTATTGCAAAAATTTGTCCCATAAATATATGGAAGCCGGCACAGCTTATTAGAGTACTATCCTCGTCAAAACCCTGTTTGTCTCTAATTGAGTGTATTCAAATGGCTGCCTGTGTTCTGGATTCATTTCATGCTTGCAATGATTATGTTGTTTGTCAAGGCATTTCATGTGTAAGTGGCAAAGATTTTGATATTGCAAAAGTTGGCGAAAAAAGGTCTACACAGAGCACTCATTGTGACATAAAGCGACAAAAAATACAGGACATAAAAGCATTTCCTATTGTTGATATTCATATTAGTTGTGAACCCAATGAATCCTCTTCTTGTGAAGATAATAAGAAATGTGTAAATGATCTACAAATTACACTTTCCAAATTTATCGACTTTTCAAGGCCTGAAAATTGTGGAACTTCTCCTTTGCGGCCAGAAACTTCAATAACGGCTCTTAGTCTGCTCTCTACTGCATTTTGTCAATATCCGAAAGTCACCTTAGCTACTGGCATCTTTCAGCAAGTTTTTTCCTGGATTCCATGGATGTGCCAACAGGTATGCTGAATTCTGGAAAGATTTTATGATTTATTATTTATTTGACTTAAAATATTACTGCTCACTGAATCTGATTAATTAATCAAAGATGATTTGTTACAGGAAAAGGCTACAGGAGCACTTTCATTTGGATTGTCCATTTATTTGGTAGCAATTCACAACATATTACTTCTGCAAGGTAAGGAATCTCCCAACTTTATTAAGTCTTACAGCTATAGAACTTTGAATCAACGGGAAAGCTATTTAACATTTAAATTTGTGGAACATTTGAGGTGCAAACTTGCTACGAGCTGTGCCTGTTTCGCTCATAGGTTTCACATGCAATGTGAAGCAACCGCTACTCTCCTATATTTAGTAGATTTTTTGCTAAATAACAGTAAATATGCACATGCATGAAGTACTGTGTTTGAAGCATATGTTATATGTTCTTTTAAATGTGTAAATTTAAACTTCATATTCATTTTATTTTGTAATTATTAAATGCATAGAAGCTCAACAATCTGTCCTTTTTTTAACATTACATCATTAATTTATCACCTATGAAAAATATCTTTCAACGTGAAATTACATGGACATATTATTAATGATTTTATGCATCTAAAGAGTACATAAAGTAAATGTCAAATGAGCAATAATGAAGTCTTATAAAGTTTTTTTAATACAATCTTCTAGATTTGCTTTTCAATTTTATATTCATTTTTTTATATTTATTGTTGAATTCATATTAATTTTTATATTTTTTATTTTTTTCTATTACATATTTAAATTTATTACTTACGAAAAAAATATTTTAGTACTACTAATTGAAGAGATTATGCTTGCCCAAAGGCATATAATGTTCCCGTTACCTATTTCAAGCACCCCAAGCACGTCGTGACATCAAGGATAATGATCCCATTTTGAGGATGATAAATTTTGATCTCTCTTGTGGTACCACGAAGTCTCTTAACCCGGATTTTTGCATTTTTTTCGTTGGCTCAAATATGTTGAGTAGTCTTTTGTTATCTATTTCAAAGCCTTGCCCAAATCAATCCAATGCTTATGAGAGTCTAGAAAATTATTATTGGACTAAATTCTTTTGCCCAAGCCTTAGACTAGTTGGAAGAAATTAGTACTTGATAGGATTATTAGGACCCAAGTTGATGCTTCCCTTGATGAACTATTTTTTACCCTTGCCTAGCTGTTATAAGTCGCGTCTTTTCAATGCTTGGTTCTTGGCGATTTCTCTAGAGGAGTTAACCTTATTCAACCATTTTCGATTGGCATTGGTTGACATTGTCTTGTATGTCTCAGCCAGCTTTTTAGTAAGTCTCTCTTTGTTTGTAACTTGTCTCGAGAACTTATCTCTTCTTAGTGAACTTTCTCACAAGTTCAAGTTTGGCGATATTTGTTAGGTTAGCTTTTGCCTTGATTGAACTTGGTTGACTCTTTTTCCTCATTAGGAAGTTGTCTTATGGCAATGACTTATCCCAATAACTTCTTTGTTCGTCATGAGTTCTCCTGAGAGCTTTGCTCTTGGAGAGCCCCTTATGGAGGTTAACATTTATTTCGACTAGTTTTGAATAACTCTTTTTCTTTCCAATGAATTTGCCCTTTTTTTGTTGACTTACCCAAAAACTTGCCCCTTTCATAAAATTCTCCCGAGAGATTGGTTCTTAAACTCCTCCTTAATGTCAACTTTTGTAGTTTCAATCGGACTTAACCTACATTTGTCTTTTCTCAGGTATTCCTTGTGCTAGTAACTAACCATGAGAATATTTGTGATGAGTTTCTCCTCGGAGCTCATTTCTCAAGAAGTTTCATTGGGAGGTTGATTTTTTTTTTATTCTAATCGGTCTTGATCAGAGGTCACCACCTTGTGACTCTCCCCAAGAATTCACTCTTTCTTGGCGAGTTCCTAAGTACTCAACTATTAGTGACATCCTTAGGAGCTTTAGCTTTATCATTTAGGTAGACTTTGGTCGACAACCTTTTTTCCTTAGCTGTCTGAAGTCAGAGCTAGTATATTCAATTGTTTGCA
>JXCR01111715.1:149520-160993 GCA_002079205.1 Phalaenopsis hybrid cultivar | reverse complement strand
AATTTATATATATACATATATATATATATATATAAATATATATATATATATATATATATATATTAAATATACTTTCCCAAATTTGGGGACCAACAGTATTCATTCATTCCTTTTTGAAATACTTCTTACTCGCTAACATCAATCACATGTTTTTACACAAGTATTAACATCCTTAAATAGAGTAGGCCAATAAAATCCAATTGTATAATTTTGTGTGCAATCTTGTCAATTCCAAATTGTCCTCAAAATTCAAAATCATGACATTTTTGAATAATTTTTTGGGTTTCATCATAAGGTGCACATCTTTGAATAACTTGATCTTTACATTACTTGTATAAATATGGGTCATCCCAAAAGTAACCTTGCATCGTGAATAAATTTCTTTTTTTTTATGTTGTCAAACCATATTAAAAAATCACTAATAATAAATTAACTATATCTTCATACTAAGGTATTTGCTTTTCATTAATAATGTATAATTTTTGTTAAGAAAAATTTTGTTAATTTCACTTTCAAGATTGCAAGATTCTTTGTGCTCCATCCTAGATAAATGATCAGCTATTTGATTATCAGTCTCCTTCCTATCTACTACAACAAATTCAAATTCTTGCATTAGAAGGATCCATCAAATTAATCTTGCTTTTATTTCCTTCTTTTACATCAAATATCTTATAGTAGAGTGATCAGTATGCATAATACTTTTAGCTCTGATTAGATATGAGCTTAACTTATCAAATGTATATACAATTACTAATAACCCTTTTTCTATAGTGACATAATTAATTTGAGCTTCATTAAGGTTTTTACTAGCATAATGTATATTTTTAAAACATTTGTCATAGCTTTGCCCTAAAAGTACTCTAATTGCATAATCACTAGCAACGTAAATTAGCTCAAATGGTCTCTCCCAATTAGGTGAAACTATTTTAGGGGCTAGTGATTAATTTTTCTTTTAATAATTCAAAGGCATTTATGCACTCTTGGTTAAAATCCAATTTTGCATTTTTTTCTAAAAGCTGGAATAGAGGCTTAGTGATTTTTTAAAAATCTTTCATGTATGGCCTGTAGAAACTAGCATGTTCTAAGAAAATTCTAACCCCTCTCACTGTAGTAGGAGGAGGTAGCTTAGCTATAATTTGAATTTTTGTCAGATCTACTTCCATACTATTTTCATAAATTTCATGCCCAAGTACAATTCCTCCTGCAAGCATAATTTCCCAATTTAATACTAAATTTCTCTCTTCATGTCATTCTAAAAATTTTTCTAAATGATTTAAACATGACTTAAATGAAGTTCCAAACACTAAAAAATGATCCATAAAAACTTCTATCCCTTTTCCAATTAAATTATAGAAAATGGATATCATACATATTTGAAATATTGCAGGTGCATTACATAAACCAAAAGGCATTTATCTAAAAACAAAAGTACCATAAGCACTTGTGAATGTAGTCTTTTCTTGATCCTCAGGAGTAATAGAAATTTGGTGATACCCAATATATTCATCCAAAAAGCTGAAATATATGTGCCCAACAAGAATATTCAACAATTAGTCAAAAAAGGTAAAGGAAAGTGGTCATTCCTAGTGGCAGAATTTAATTTTCTACAATTAATACAGATCTGCCAAATAGTGACTTGTCTTGTTAGTATCAATTGATTTTTCTCATTTACAGCTACAGTCACATCCCCTTTCTTAGGAACACGGTAAATTGGACTAACCCAAGCTTTATCTGAAATAGGATAAATGATTCCAACATCTAACCACTTTAAAATTTCTTTCCTAAATACTTCTTTCATCATGGGAATTAACCTTCTTTGACGGTCAGCTTTTGGTTAACAATTTTCTTCCAATAAATTTTTTTGCATACAAATCGATGGACTAATTCCTTCGATATCAGATAATCTCCATACAAAGTCTTTCTTATATTTTCTTAAAGTTTCCAATAATTTTTTATTCTTGTAATTTAGTTAACTTTGAGGGTATTATAATAGGTAATGTAGATAAATTTCTTAAGAAAACATACTTTAAATTTGTATGAAGTATCTTCATCTCAAGTTCAAGAGGTGTTTTTATTGAGGAATAAGATTCTTATTATTTTTCGTAGTGTCCAATAGCTCTAATCTTTCCTGAACTTAATCTAAATCCATTACTTTCTTCAATTCATTTATCTTGCGTTTGATCCTCATCTTTATGCTTCAAATGTTCTTCTCCATTTTTCTCTTCAAAATTATCTGAGAAATAATTGTTACTTAAATAATAACTAATTTCCATTTTGAAGCATTTATCATCTCTTCTTTTTGCTAGGTATTTCATTGATTTTTCAATATTAAATGTAACTTTTAATCATTGACTCTCATGGTTAAGTCACCTTTTTGTAGGTCTATCACAGCTCTTTTAGTGGCAAGAAAAGGTCTCCTTAAAATGATTGGAATTTATTTATCTTCCTCCATATCTAACATAATGAAATTTATTGGGAAGATAAATTTATCAACCTTTACCAATACATCTTCTACAACTCCTTTAGGATAGGTGATCGAACGATCAACTAATTCCATGGTTACCATAGTATGGGAAATACTTCCTAAATATAAACTTTTGAAAATTGATAGCAGCATAAGGTTAATATTGGCTCCCAAATCATATGAAGTTTTTTCATAAAATATCTCTCCTATAACACACAGAATAGTAAAGCTGCCTGAAGCTTTAAGTTTTTCAGGAAGCTTTTTTTTGAATTATAGTACTACACTCCTTACTAAGTGCAACAGTCTCATTATTTGTAAACTTCCTTTTTTTATTAAGTATATCCTTCATAAACTTTATATAGTTTGGCATCTGTTCCAGGGCTTCAGCAAATGGAATGTTTATGGTTAATTTCTTAAATATTTCGAAGAATTTTGAAAATTTCTTATCCAAATTTTGTTGTCTCTGTATTTGAGGGAATGGAGGTGGTGGTTTTTTTTACTTTAATCTTCATTAGTGTAATAGGGTACTCTAAGTCGTAAGGAATATCTTTCTCAGGTTTTTCAATTTCTACCCCTTCTTTCTCAACTTCAATCTCTTTTTGAATTTTTTTCTCCACTTATCTTTTGCTTCTTAGTTAAATAGCCATAATTTTCTCTTTGTTATGGTCTTTAGGATTAATCTTGACATTACTAGAAAGAGTTCATTGAGGCCTATTCCTAACTGCAGTAGGAATTTGTCCTAATTGATTCTCCATATTTCTCATTGTGGCTCCTAGAATTTGTAATTGATTACCTATTTGTAATACTACTTCCTCCATATACAATTTCTTTTCTTTAAATTGTGTGTTGCTATTAAAACTAGGAGGACAATAAGGTTGATAATTAGTATTTTCCTGCTTAATTAATTTTCCCAAAGGGTTCACTTGATTGTTTCCCCATTGCAGATTCGCACCATTTAGATTATTATTATTCCAACTTAAATTAGGTTGATTTTTCTAACCAGGATTGTAATAATTAAAATAGAGGTAATTCAGTCGATTATTTATTGAATTCAAAGTCTCATATGATGATTAAGAATCTATCATTTGTCCCAATGAATTATTCTCAACCACAAGAGGTGTTTGAGATAACTTCATTCCAAATTGATCAAATTTCTTCGATATTAGAACAATTTGAAAAGCTAAAATAGACATTACATCAGAACCATGAACACTTTCTACTCTCTTAGGATTTACGCTTTCAGAAGGCCATTGAAAGTTGTTAGTATCCATCTCTTCACTTAAAGTAAATGCTTCATCAAATGGTTTTGACATTAACGAACCACCACCACCAACATCAATGATAGATCTATAAGATCCCTCTAATCCATTATAAAATGTTTGAAGTATTAACTAATCTAGTAAAACATGGTATGGACGCTTCTTAAGGAGATCATTAAATCATTCCCAAGCTTTGTATATTGATTCCCCTTCAAACTGACAGAAAGATGTGATATCATTTCTTAACTTAGCAGTTTTTAATGGTGGAAAATATTTAGCCAAAACTTTCTAAGATAAGTCTCCCCAAGTTCTGATAGATCCAGGTGCTAATGAGTCTAATCATATCTTAACTTTATCCCTTAATAAAAAATGAAAAGTTCTAAGTCTGACAGCATCATCTGACACTCCATCATATGTAAATGTAGCACACAATTTTAGATAACTAGCAAGATTTAAGTTAGAACTTTTAGATGGTGTTCCCTAAAACTATATATTTTGTACCATTTAGATAATAATAAGTTTAAGCTCAAATGAATTAGCAACTATAGCAGGGATGTGTATACTCAAGTGTATTTCATATGTTGTAGGATTAACATAGTCTCTTAAAGGTCTCTGTTGATGTTCATTTTCAATACATTGATTATTTAAGTTTTTTACCATTTTGTTCAAATTTTTAAGTTATTTTTGCTGTTTTTGAATTTTTCTTATAGTTCTTTATAATTCAAAATCGTAAGGTATTAATCATATAGATCCTAAGCTACGCATACATAAACACAAAAAATAATTTTAATAATAAACTCACTCAAGAACTTATATATATATATATATATATATATATATATATATATATATATATATATATATATATATATATATATATATATATATATATATATATATATATATATATATATATACTCGACAAAATAAGTCTTATAGTTATAATAAGGTCTTTTATGTTAGAAAGTAATTTTTTGTTACCTATCTGGAAAGTTTTCCAAAAACTTCATGCGGAGTTTATTCTAGTAACTTTTTTCAACACCCTAGCACACGTGACAGCGAGACTAGGAAATATGCAGGATAATCACAACAAAAGTTCACTTCAACATAATTAGTTTCTCTTTTAAATCTTTAAAAGTTCACTCCTAGTGAATTAATGCATATCTTCAATTTTAAATAGTCACTAGGTTGCAAACGCATGTATACGAATCACACAAGTAATAAAGGGCTCTTATGGAGTCCTCAATATCGATCCCACAGGAAGGTGCAAATTCTTATAATACTAATACAAAGACACAATATTAATACTATAAAAAACTTAAGTTAGAAAGCAGGTTGAAGTTTGTAATAAACAGCTAAAGAAAATATGTTTACTATACTAATATCTGTACTCCAAAGTTAAATCTGATGTAACTAAGCTAAGTTTTATAACTAAGGGTTCAAATTTTAGAAAGTATCTATCCCCTTTACAAAAGGGTTATAGTCAGTGATTTATCTAAATTGTCATTAAATTTTATTATGATGAATATGAGGATATATATTTTTTATCCTCTTTATGAGCAACAAAGAACATTTGGCTAATCCAGGCTTTAGTTCCTAAATCTGCAGTTAGGTGATGCATGGTTATTATGGTGCGTTGTAAATATTTTTCAATACTATAATACACACACACAGCATGAATAGTAAATATGCAGTTTAATCACAATGTAAATAAATTTAATATAAATAATTTTATATTTTCATTTTTTTATGCTACTAAACTGTAATAATAATGCAAGTATGTGTATCGCTCAAGTAATAAAGGACTCTAATGGATTCTTAAGTATCGATCCCACAGGGAGTTGAACATTCTTATATTTATAACGTCAAACACAACATTCATACTATAAAAACATAAGTATGCAAAACAAATCTAAAGTAAATTTAATGTATGTTAAAGGAAATGCAGTTAAAAGAACTAGGTTAACTAAGATATTTGCTCAACTTCAAAAGTAAACTTATTAAGATTAAACAAAGTTTTGTAACGAAGAGGTTTTGCTCTGCTAGGGTTAGGGATCTATGGTTGCGCATCTTCCACTCTTCTTAGCTCCTCTCTACCGTAAAGCATCCATTTAGGTTGCTAGTGCTTCAAACATCATAATTTGTGTTTTCCTACTAAGTGAAAAGTTCATTGGTGGACTTTTTATTTTTCCTGGGCTAGTCATTTTTGAGTTGTGTTTTACTGTTCCATTACTTTTCACCTTCTGGCTGGTTATTGTTCACTGTTTTATTGTTCTCTGCTATCTTTGGTCTAACAATGAACATTTCACTTCAATAAGCTGATCCTAAATATATGAGAAAGGCTTATGCTGCATCTGCATCTTATTTGGGTCAGTGGGAAACAAATTAGTTTTCTCTCAAGCTTATCATGATGCTATGGTTGAAGAAGAGGAGAGTTACCTGTTTAAGAGAGGATCTAAGAAGAGTGGTAAGTCAGCCCTTTCCTCTCTAAAAATGAAGTTGGAGACCAGTCCATGAGATGTAAAGTTACCCATATTGGTAAGTTCCAATTAGTTCATCTTTAAATGGACCAAATAACAAAAACCTTTAAGGATTTCAAATTATCTAGGCACTAGAAAGTGGGGTTGCTCGATGGGAGGCATGTTATGATTCACTTGACCAATGAAGAAGACTTTACAAGGATATTCTCCAAGAAGCTAATTAACATAGAAGGAAACCAAATGAAATTGCTGAAATGGACTACTGAATTTGACCCTAGGAAAGAACTTCCTATCATTTCTATTTGGTTTAAACTCCAAGGTCTAAAGCTGGACTTCTTTCATCACAAAGTCCTCTTCTCTACTGGAGCCCTCTTGGGTAGGACAATGAAACTTGATGTCTCCACTTTCAATGTGACTAGGCCTTCAGTGGCTTGTATTTTAGTGGAAAGGGATATTACCCTCCCTCTTATTGATGAAATTTGGTTGGGCACTCAACAAAATGGGTATTGGCAACACATAATCATGGAAAATGTTTGGTCATAATGACCAAAAATGTTTTAGACTTCATCCCACCCTCAAGAATACAAAATAAACTAATTTTCCCATAGAGGCTATCCCTTCTGAGGTTGGGGCAGCTGTTGCACCAACTCCTGATTAGTATGCTGAGATTAATTTACAACCCTCCTAATCAAGGAGACTCATCTTTGTTAGTCAATCATCTTACAAAACCAGAACAATTTGACCCTCATATTTCCCACATGGAGACTATCATGGCTGAGCTACAGAAACAGTCTTTAAAACACACTCACTTATCAAATGAGACTAACTTCACTGAGATCCAGGATATTCCAGATCCAAATATCATTTCCCAAGTGGAGGATGTTGTGACTGTTTTACAAGAACAGCCTAGACATACTTTTCAGCCTACTTGACCTGATCAGATGGAACAAACTATTCTATTCTTGAAGTTGCAACAGGAGATGGAGACCAATTGGTAAATTTAGCAAGCTAAGAAGAAAAAGAACGGACTGTTGGAGAATAAGAACTCATTCAATGAAACTTTAATTATTGAAGCTGGCAGCTCCTATTCCTTTAGGAGAGACTCCTTAACCAGGCTCACCAGAGGTAGTTCCAAGCCCTCCCATCATGATTAATCTTCTATGTTGGAATATAAGGTGGATTGCCCTCTCCCTTTCTCTAAAAAGGCTCCAATTTCTCAACAGAGAACATAGATTGTGGTGTATCGCCATTTTAGAGCCTATGGTTCACAAAAACTCTAAATGTTGGAATATAAGGTGGATTGCCCACTCCCTTTCTCTAAAAAGGCTCCAATTTCTCAATTGAGAACATAGATTGTGGTGTATGGCCATTTTAGAGCCTATGATTCACAAAAACTCTAATAAAATTATTAAGTCTTTCTTTGGTTTTCATCACTGGTCCAATTGTAACAATAAGATATGGTTCTTCTACATAAAATAAATTCAGTGCTCCCTTTTGGTCAACCATCCCCAATTCCTCCATCCTTCCTTTGATATGTCAGGTAATAGGGGGTTTTTCACAATTATTTTTGCAGGTTGTAACAAGCAGGATAGAGTGGAACTTTGGTTCAAATTGCATTCCATTAGTCCTTCTATCAACTTTAATTGGCTGATTAGGGGGGATTTTAACAGTATTTCCTCTCCCATTGAAAAGAAGGGGGGTAGAGCATCAAATATGCCCCTTATGACTAATTTTGCTGATAATATTCATGTTGCAAGGCTTTTTAATTTAGGATTTACTGGATCTCAATTTACATGGAAAAAGGGAAAAAACTTGGGAAAGGTTGGACAGATTCCTGGTCAATGATCAATGGATCCAATCGTATCTGCACACTACTGTCTCACATATCTCCTTTGCTGGTTTAGACCATAGGCCTTTATTAATCTCAATTAATTCCTATGCTACCAATGGTCCTCAGCCTTTCATATATCTTAATATGCGGTCATCTTATCCTAATTTTCTTCAAACCATTGTTGACCATTCCAACTCTCATCAAGCTTTGGTTACTGCAGAAGAAGGTCAGTAAAGCCCTCAGGCATTGGAATTGGGAAACCTTAGGGATTTTTACAAATAGGTGGAACATGATGATGTTGCTATCTTTGCTACTTCCTAGAAAGTTCTCTCTACCTCTGCATGCCTTAAAATTTTCCTAAAACAGAAAGCTGCAATCAACAAATATAATGATGAGGATAGAAATACAAGCGATTATCATTCCTGTATCAATTACAAATAGAAATGTAAGGTAATCCATAGTATTGTGAACTCTCAAGGTACCACTTTGCATGAGGAGTCCCACATTGCCAAAGATGCAGTTGAATATTTTAAGGATATCTTGACTTCCTCCTCTCCACAGAGATCACAGTTAGGTGGTTCCCTATTCAATGAGGAAGTTAACTATGTGCAAGCACTCAATCTTATTGATCTCCTAGCTGAGGAGAAGATCTGGGGAGCTCTCCTTTCTATTGACATCAATAAAATTGCTGGACCTAATGGATTCTCCTCAGATTTTTATAAGAAGTTTTGGAATATTATTAAACCTGAGGTGATTTCTGCCATCCAAGCCTTCTTTGGTGGTTCTTCTCTACTTAATTACTTCAGTGTTTCCAACATAGTGTTGATCCCCAAATCCATTGAAAAGTCCCAATGGCAGCATTTCAGACCTATCTCCCTCCTCGTAGTGTTCAGCAAGGTAATCAGTAAGATTTTGGTGCACAAATTGAAGCCCCATCTCTCTAACCACTTTAAACCCAACCAATCTGGTTTTATAGCTGGAAATATTATTACTGACTGTGTACTACTAGCTCAGAAGCTTCTCACTAAAATTAAGCCTTGTAGAGGTGGAAATCTGATATGTAAGCTGAATGTCAGGAAAGCATATGATACAATTGAATGGCATTTTATTTTGTATATTCTTAATGAAAGGGGGCTTTCTCCCAATTTCTGTAAACTCATTTCTAGGTGGCTACATAGTAATGCTAATTCCATTCTTATCAAAAGTAAGGTTCATGGGTTTTTTATAGCAAATAGAGGTCTCAAACAAGGTGATCCACTGTTTCCTACTCTATTTATCCTAGCTATGGATTATTTCTCCAGGCTTCTAGACTGTAAAATCTCCTCCAGCCCCTCCAAATTATTTTAGCACAAATCTAATTTGCCCATAACCCACCTTATTTTTGCAGATGATATTATATTGTTCGCTAGAGCTACTAACTAGCTGTCAAACAAGTGTTGCATTGCCTTCAGGTTTTCCACCATTACTCAGGTCTCTAGTTCAATACATGTAAATGCAGTTTGTTGTTTAGTTACATAACAAGGGATCAGATCAACACTGGATCAAAGATGCTTATGGGTTTTCCACTACTTTAATCCCTTTCCTTAACCTTGGAGTTCCTCTCATCAAAGGAAGAGTAAAACAGGTGCAATTTTACCATGTAATTGCCAAGATTGATGCCCAACTGAACTGTTGAACAAAATCTTTCCTATCTAATGGAGGGAGAATCACCTTATTGAAGAGCATCTTGAATAAATTCCCTTAATCTATAGTACAAATGTATGGGATGAAGAAAAGTACTCAACTGCACCTGGAAAGAAGCTTTAATAGATTCTTATGACTGGGTCAGAGGAAGCAGCTCCATTGGGTTAGTTGGCAAAAAGTTGTCAGGCCAACTATTGTTGGAGGTCTGGGCTTCAAGGGGCTTCCCAATTACAATAAATTAATCTGTACAAATTATAGATTAAATTCAAAAAATAGGTCTCACTCTGGGCCAATTTTATGTTGGGTAAATATTGTAAGGGCATTTACCTAAACATGGTGGAGAGGAAGCTTGGTGACTCCAAATTATGGGTTAGCCTCCTTAAGGTCAGAAAGCAAGTTGAAAGACTCTTTTTATGGGATTTAAGACATGGTCATATCCATTTTTGGCAGGATAGATGGTTCCCTAATGAGATGGTGCATCCTCTTGATCTAATTTCCAATTCTGATCTACCAGTGGTAGACTGCTAGGAGGGTAATAGCTGGTCAACTGTTGTACTACAAACTCTGGTTTCTCCTTCTTAAGTTGAAGCAATATCAAAACTGTTTTTTGACACATCAAGAAAAGACTATTTAGCTACTCATCACAGTCACTCCCAAAGATTTACCTAAGAAATTTATGCCAAGTTGTATCAGTGAGGGACTGTCCCTTGGGCTGATTATTTATGGAACAAATTCCTTACTCCTTCTATGGCTTTTTTGGGCTAGAGAATTTTCCATCATTTCTTACCTGTGGATGATATCCTTAAATTAAGAGGATTGAGAGGTCCCTCCAAGTGTTTTTTATGTCTATAGGATGAGGAGTCTACTGTTCATCTTTTCTTTCACTGTCCATACTCTCAATTAGTGGGTGTGACTTCCTCCCTTGTCTGTCCATTAACACTTTTCTGTTGAAGTGGAATCAATTACTTTGCTTCTGGAATAGTTGGACTAAGAACAATCTAGGAATCATTCCTTTTATTTTGGTTTGGTTCCTCTGGATGGCCAGGAACAAAGCAAGGTTTGAGAACTGTCTTACTCCTACCTGTAAGGTGGCAGCAAATTGCAAGTCCTGCTTAAACTAATCTCCCTAAGAATTTCCCCAATATCTGTAATTAAAATTGGCAAGGACTCACTCCTAATACTAAGGTCCTTAAGGTTTTATGGAAAAGACACTCTCACCTTTTCATAAAGGCAAACACTGATGGTAGTTTCTCAAATTAGGGTGTTGGCATTGGAGGTGTCTTCAATGGCCACTTCGGAAGATGTTTGTTATTTTTATACTCCTCCATTTCAGTCATAGACCCTCTGGAAGTTGAAATTATTGTTTTTTTTTTTGCTATTAAGTTAGCCATTCTCAACAGATGGACCACCCTACAGGTGGAAGTGGACTCTTCCTTACTTATAGGGGCCATTACTGCTGATGAAGACTCTCATTGACATATATCACAATGGCATAAGAAGATTAAGCCTTTGATGCATTTTCCTTCCATTCATTTTACTTTCATCTACAGAGAAGGCAACTATCATGCCAATTGGTTAGCCAAATTTGGGAATGCTTCTAACTCAACATTTGTTTCTAATATCCATTCTTCCTTTCGGGCTTTTCTTTTGGTTGGGGACCTTCTAAATGTCCCATACCTTAGAGTTTGTAAAAAAATTTTATTGGAATAGACTCCCTTATATATATATGTATATATATATATATATATATATATAT
>JXCR01111715.1:114538-139453 GCA_002079205.1 Phalaenopsis hybrid cultivar | reverse complement strand
GATTTCCCTCTTCTCCTAGTTCTAATAGAGCTAGAGGAAGGAGGGTAGGGGGCTTCCTCCAAAGGGGTGGAAGAAGACATAAGATTCTTTAATTCCAGAGGCAATTTCTTCTTCTTAGTTCTCTGGACTTGCCAGCCATCTTCAAGGTTTCTAGTTAACTGCAGAAGCAAAGGGTCCTCCTCTAGGATCTCAATAACTGTTGTCTCAGTGTCAGCAGGAATTGTGGAGGGATCAGTACAAGATTTTGTTTAGTTGAGGTAGATTGTGGCATGCNACACCTTTTAATAATTTGATCACCCAAAGTCACACTTCTGTCACTAGAGCTATTACTAGTAAAATTACATTCTATGTATTCAGTTTTAGTTCTACTTAATAGAAGGCCTTTAGACTCCAATGTAGACCTCCATAATTTTAGCTTTTCCTAGGATTTTTCTCTCATTTTATCCATGAAAAGGATATCATCAGCAAAAAGAATACACCAAGGTACATCCTCCTGTAGATGTCCAATAAGACCATCCATAACTAAAACAAAAATATATGGGCTTAAAGCTGATCCCTGATGTAATCCAGCAGAAATAGGAAAATATTATGTTAATCCTCCTTCAATTTGAACACAAGTAACAACTCTAGTATCAATTATTTGGAAAACTCAAAGATCCTGAAAGTTTTACAATTTCTTGTGCTATTGCAGAATGATTTTTCAGAAAAGCTTTATGTTATTTAGGAGCCAATATTAATCTTATGCCATTATCAATTTTCAGAAGGTTGGGCTTAGGAAATATTTTACGTATGACTGTAATTCTTCAGTTAGTTGATCATTTGATTACCTATCCTAAAGGAGTTATAGAAGATATTTTGGTAAAAGTTGATAAATTTATATTTCTTGTGGACTCTATTGTATTAGATATAGAGGAAGATAAGGAAATTCCTATCATTTTAGAAAGACCATTCCTGGCCACTAGAAGAGCTTTGATAGATGTGCAGAAAGAAGAACTAACTATGAGAGTTAGTGTTTAAGAGGTTACATTTAATATTACAAATCACTGAGATACCCTGCAAAAGAGCAAGAGATTGAATACTTCAGAATAAATATTAATGAATATCTAAGCCTTTGAAAGATAAATTGAAAAGGAATATATAGAATATCAAGACGAGGATAAAATTCAAGATGAGTCTTTGGAAGTGAGTAAAGAAGATGTGGATTATGTTCAATAAAAATTTAAAATGTTAGTTTCTAGAGAAAGTAATAAGAATCTTATTTCATCTATTGAGAAACCTTCTGAGCTAGAACTGAAAAAACACTTCCTACACATTTGAAGTATGCATTCTTAAGATATTTATCTACATTACCTATTATAGTATCCACCAAATTAACTTATGAGCAAGAACAACAATTGTTGGAAACATTGAGAAGATATAAAAAAGCCTTTGGATGGACATTAGCTGATATTAAAGGAATCAGTACTTCAATTTGTATGCATAGAATTTTATTGGAAGATCAATATGAACCAAGAGCTGACCCTCAAAGGAGATTAAATCCTATGATGAAAGAAGTTGTCAAGAAAGAAATTTTAAAATAGTTAGATGCTGGAAAAATATATGTTATTTCAAAAATTCCTTGGGTAAGTCCAGTTCACTATGTTCCAAAGAAAGGAGGTATGACGGTGGTGTCAAATGAGAATAATGAATTAATACCAACAAGAGAAGTCACTGGATGGTGAATCTGTATAAACTATAGAAAAGTAAATTCTGCTACCAAGAAGGATCATTTTCCTTTAACCTTTTTGGACCAGATGCTGGATATGCTAGTTGGGCACAGATATTTTTTTAGATGGATATACCGGTTATCATCAAATACCTATAGCTCCAAAGAATCAGGAGAAAACAACATTTACTAGTCCTTATGGAACTTTTGCTTTTCAGTGAATGTCCATTGGGTTATGTAATGCGCCTGTAACATTTCAAAGATGTATGATGTCAATTTTCAATGATTTAAATTGAAAAAGGGATTGAAGTCTTTATGGATGATTTTTCTATGTTTGGAACTTCATTTGAAATATGTCTAAATCATTTAGAGAAATTTCTTGAATGATATGAAAAGACTAATCTTGTATTGAACTGGGAAAGGTGTCAATTTATAGTTGTAGGAGGAATTGTGCTTGGGCATAAAATTTCAGAAAATTGCATGGAAGTAGATCCTGCAAAAATTCAGGTTATATCAAACTTTCCTCTATCTACTAATGTAAGAGGAGTTAGGAGCTTTTTAGGTCATGCTGGATTTTACAGACGATATATTAAAGATTTTTCAAAAATTACTAAATTTTTTTGCCAACTTCTGGAAAAAGATATTAAATTTGATTTCAACCAAGATTGTCTTAAAGCCTTTGAAACTTTGACAAAAAAATTGTTCACTGTTCCTATAATTATTTCACCAGATTGGGAAAAACTTTTAGAATTTATATGTGATTCTAGTGATTATGCAATTGGAGCTTCATTAGGGCAGAGATATGATAAGATTTTTAAAATTATATACTATGCTAGTAATAATCTTAATAATGCTCAGATTAACTATACCACCACTATTGGAGAGTTATTAGCCATTGTGTATGTTTTTGATAAGTTTAGGTCATACCTAATTGAAGTTAAATGTATTGTGCATACTGACTATTCGACTATTAAATATTTGATGTAAAAGAAGGATGTGAAACCAAGAATAATTAGATGGGTACTTTTGATGCAAGAGTTTGATTTCATAATGGTTGATATGAAAGGGATTGATAATCAAATTGTTGATCTTCTCTCTAGGCTAGAACAAGAAGAAATACTTGACATGGTAAAAAAAAATTAATGAAAATTTTCTTGATGAACAACTTTATACTTTAAAAAGATGGGAATTACCTTGGTAGGTTGATATTGTAAATTATATTTTTAGTGGCATTTTACCATATGGATTAACAAAACAATAAGAAAAGAAATTCATTCATGATGCAAAGTTTTATTTTTAGAATTATCCCTATTTAGATAAACAATGCAAGTTTTTAGTAATGAAACGACTTGTGCCTTACAATGAAATTCAGGAAATAATGCAGAAATGTCCTGATTCTGAATTTGAAGGACATTTTTGGAATGATAGAACTATCCATAAAATTTTGCAATCTGGATTTTATTGGCCTACTCTATTTAGAGAGGTTAATTTATATATAAAAACATGTGATTTGTGTAAGAGAAAAAGTAATATTTCAAAAAGAGATGAAATGCCTATAAATTTTAATTTGGAAATTGAAATTTGTGATGCATGGGGATTGAATTTTATGGGACCATTTATACCTTCATTCAAAAATATTTATTTATTGATTGTATTGGATTTTGTTTCAAAATGGATTGAGGCAATCACTTTACCTCGATGTGATACTCGGAGTGTTTCAAAATTTTTAATTAAAAATATTCTTACAAGATATGGAATGCCTAGAGTATTGATCCCAAGAAAGGAAAGTTGTGTAAGATTTATATAAGTATAAGCAATTAATAATGGGATTCTATGCAAGTATATGTATCATTATCAAGTAATAATGGACTTTCTATTCAAGCCCCAAATATCGATCCCACAGGGAAGGTTTAAATTTGAGATGATAAATTAACTAGGAAATTCAAAGAAAGTAAAACAAAATCATTATCACTAATTTTGAATTTTAAGACATTATCAAAAATAAATTACTTAATTATTAGCAAAACAGAAATGAAAAGTTTAAACGACAATAACCAATCTACTAAACTATGTTTATGTAATGAAGATTTCTTATGTGAAAAAACATCTTTCCCACTACAATGAGGTTTTGATGAAATGAGATGAGATAAATGTTTAAAATATGTATTGTGGCAAACAGGAGCAGTTTTAATTCTCTACCCTAATACAGTATTATAGAAAATCATTGGCTAATCCTAGGTTTACTCTATAAATCTGTGGCTAGGCTAAGAGTATACCGGCTCCCACTCGAGAGCTCCCACTTTCCTTCACCTTAAGGCTAACTCTCATTTTAATTTTTAAACACTAAGACCGAATTGAGGATTTTAGTCTGTCACCTTAAAGATTCTCCAATTCTACATCCAACAAAGTATATTTCCTTATTTATATGCACTTAATACCATGAACGAATTTCTCCTTCATGAAATCAAATGTGATCCTCACTTTGTTGTAGAACTCATACTCCATTTCCTGAATCATACACACAACACATTTTAACAATTCAATTGGCCAGATTGAAAAGTAAATTAAGTTCGGAGTTGAAATATCATCATAATTTATTTTATATTTTAATATTGGAACATCCATGTTATCTCTTCATTTCACCATATCTCAGAGAAGGGAGAAAGATAAAGGAAACTAGTTAGACTTCATTAGAAAGATACAACAAAACACAAATTTTATATATATAAAAGAAAGTTCATACAACACTATTAAACAAAAAACACTTATATGAAACTCTTTCTCAAAGCAAATCCCTTATAGCATTTCTTAGGAAATGCAGGAAGAAGAAATCTCTCACTTTTCCCCTTCTCCAACACTTTTAGAGAAAGATTCACACTTAATCTCACTACAAAAACTCTAAATTATTTTAACAATGAACTCTTAATGGTTTGTGGAATGAAGATGGTGTGTAGGAGAATGAATTGTGGAGATGAGAAGTCAAGAAGATTTGATTAGAGTCCCAAAGTCCTCTTTTTCTGACCAATTTCAGTCCCATATAGAGCCTCAAGTCGATTCTCCAATAGGTTCCTCCAAAATCTCTTCAAAAAGCGTCCAAATACGTCAAATCTTCTAGAATCTTTGGCTGAATCGACATTGGCGTCGTCGACGTTGTCCTGGCGCCGTCGGATCTAAGTAAAATTTATTGTCTGTTCTGTTGGTCTGCGCGTCGGCGCTGTCCTTGGCGCTGTCGGTGCTGAGTATTTATTCAGAAACACCATTTTAACTCCAACTTCCATCCTTTTGCTTCCTTTTTGCTTCAATTCCTCAAAATCAACAGCCTGCAAGAAAATATCAAAATACCTTCCATTAAAGTGCAATATCACGAAAAATGAGTATAAAATATGGGTTTAAAAATGCATATATTTTTGTGTGTATCAAATCCCCCAAACTTACATGTTACTTGTCCTCAAGTAACTCCTCTATTACATAAAAATATGACTGATGGTAAAGAATTTAACTTTTAGATTTCCATACTTTAATCCACTAAACATAATAGCATATCTTAAGAAAAATTCAAAACAACTCCAGTTAATACTAAAGATAAAAGAATATTCAATAATCAAGTCAAAGATTTCTGATTCTCTATTCTTTTTAAGAAAAATTACAAATTTTCATACTAAAGTTACTTAGAATATCCATTTGAAAAAGAACTTCATAAAACTTTACTAGTAAATAAGCTAACATTCAAATAAAAATTTAGAAAATGTGGCCAAGTCTTGTTCTTTTAGTTTGATTCAAGTGAAGCCAATTTTTAATTAAGCATCTCCTCAAGCTTCTCCCCACATCTTTTTCTTTTACTTTTCTTTTTAGGATCATTTTCATTCCCTTTTTTAATTTGAGGAATACTATATCTGGATAGCCTTTAATAATTTTGAACTTCACTACTTTCTTCTTAAAGTTAAAAACTTTTTACATTTCTTCACTCAACAAATTTATATTAGCTTAAAGATTTCATAAAGTTTAATTCCTTTCTTTTTACATGAAACTTTTAAGATTTTTAATACTTCAAAAATATAAATTTCTTTACTTAAAATAGAAAACCATAGTCTTATTCTCTTTTACCAAATATCTTAGTCTCTAGAATTAACCTTTATTATTGAAAATTTTTACTTAAGTTTACTATATATTTAGAAACATAAATATAGTTCTCTAAAGTTAGCCCCTAATACCAAAGGTCATGTTAAATTTAAAATTTTGAAAATATAGAAATTTTGAACATAAATATAGTTCTCGCAAGTTTGTAATAGCGCAAATTTTATATATAAAAGTAAGTTTTGTGTTGTTTATGAAAGATGGATGTTAGAGTAGAGTTTAATAATGCTTATAAGGATTCATTTGAGTTAATTAAGGGAAGATGTAAAGTTGTATAGAGCAAATTTTCACTGAAAACAAAATCTAAAAAATTATGGCATTGGCGCATGATGCGCCAGATTGGCGCATGATGCGACAGATTAGAGCATGATGCGACGGATTATAGAGAGTTGGCGCATGATGCGCCACATTGACGCATGATGCACCAAATTCCAGAAAATGCTAGATTGCCTATAAAATTGTGAAATTGTACAGAAAAACTCCACTTTTACTGCTTGGGTTGTCTCCTGCCGCTAAACCTTGACCTATGACTTCACATTGGGCGTGTTAGAGAAGATTTCAGAGGCTAAAAATCATAGATTTCATCTTCTCTTGGTAATACCTTCACTTTAATTTAGAAATTTTTTATTTTCACCATGGATTTCTCCTACATTATGGAAATCCAAAAATTGGGATTTTGATGAAAAAGCTTGAAGAAAACTAATGGTGAAAAGTTTCTTACCAAATAATCGTACTTGGGGTGTTAGGTTTTTTTTGGTAATTTAATTGGAATTTATTTAGATTTTGGTAGAATTTCAAATGTCTTCATGAGTAAAGAGAGGAAGGACAAATGATTTTGATGCAAGAAGATTTGTTAATTTGAAGCCCCAAAACAGTTATAACACTCAAATCAATCGAGAAGATTGATCCAGGAACGGGCATTTGCTAACTCGGGTGGCGAGATCGAGAGGTTGATTCTTGCCAGAAAGTGGAAAATATTTTGCTACTTCATTGCAGTAGTTATTGTGCCAATAATTTGGGAGTTTTATGCCAATTTGAGATTTATTAGTGACGATCACATTCCTGTGAGAGGTAAGCAAGTTGAATTTACTGTCGAAAAGATCATTGTTTTTTATGGGCTGAGGAATGTATTTTTTTGATGAATATGTTGTATTTGTGATGAGTAATTCATCACAGGATGATTTGATTGCCTTCCCGACTGATGGAAAAGGAGAAATAATACGATAGTTAACTCCTCCGCTTCCATGTTGACTAGTCAGTCAAAAGTATGACTCCACTTCATTTCATCTAGATTACTACCGACAAATCATCTTGTTGATGTAACAAAGGATAAAGTTGTTTTGAACTATTTTATTCAGAACATAAAAGAAATATATGTTGGTGCTCTTATAGTTCATCATGCACGGAGCGTAGCTAAGAGCTCTACAGCTAGTGGTTTTGGGTTACCCTGCCCTGATTTTCACTCTTTTTGAACAATCAGGAGTAGAATCCCATAGAAATGAAGAAAGATTACAACCACAAAATCCTATTGGGAAGCAAATGATTCAGAGAGTTAAATTGCTTATTGAATCTAAGAGTGGAAGAAGCGATAGACCCTCTAGATCAGCTGAAGGGGAATCTACTTCTCGCCCTGCATCATTAGAAAACATTATGGACCAACTCATGATTCAAGAATTAGATATAGTGAATATTCATAATCAGATTGGAGATATTAGGGAAAGAAATGCTTATATTGACGAGTTTCGATAGAGGAAATTTCAGCATGATATAGCTTTTAAAGATGCTATGGTGAGGTATCTTAAGGGTGAAAACATTGTGGAATTTCCTACTTGCCCCAGCTTTACTCCATATGCTTCTATTCATGATAAAGAAGAAGAAGAAGAGGAACAAGTAGATGATGACGAGGAAGGTGATGAAGATTGGAATTTTTTGGAGTTATTTTATTCATTTTGTTTAGTTTTTTGTTTGTTTGTATGTTGTTTAGATTTTATTTGGTTACCATTTGAAATTGTAATAGTAAAAACTTTTATTTTTATGTTGAGGACCTTAAATTGTAATTATAATAGTAGATTTTATTTTTTCCACATTTTTAGTATTTTTAGTTTTTGTTTCTGTTTTTAAATCTCAACAAATTTTTTAGAATATATAATGTTTCATTCAATGCTTTAAAGCCTGCATGTATTTTTAAAGTTAGTACTTGCAGTATGCCAGAGCCCAGTTTCATACAAAAATCCTCTACAGGTTAGTTTTTATCTTCATGCATTTATTGTTTTCTTTCACCAACCGAATTTTGTACTAAATATTTTTAAAATACCTAAAAACTTAAGTTTGGGGGGAAGAAAAATTTCTTTTAAAAAGAAGTAAACTAAATTTTATTTTTCCTTAAGTAATAATATTTTTAAAATTAATTTAACATGACCAAGGATATTAACATTAAACTTTAAATGATTGTACTTAAGTTTATGAATATTATGGTAATTTTAAGTAAAAGTTTTTAATAATGAAGGTCAATTCTAAAGTTAAAGATATTTTGTATGATAAGATAAGACTAAGTTTCTTTATTTAAATTAAAGTAAATTGTATTTTTGAAGTATTAAGAATTTTAGAGATTCATGTAAGAAGAAAATAATGAGACTTTATGTAAATCATAATCTAATATGAATTTATAAAGTGAAGAAAGGTAAGGAATTTTAACTTTAAGAAGAGGATAGTGAAGCAAAACTATTAAAAACTATCCAGATATAATAATCCTCACTTAAAAAAGAAAAAGAAAAGAAAGGATTAAAATAATTCCTAAGATAAAAAAAGAGAAAAAGAAAAGAAAAGAAAGGTAAGTGAGGAGAAGTTTGAGGAAATGCCTAATAAAAAATTGGCTTCATTTGAATCAACAGAAGGAAAAAGCCTTATTACATTTTCTAAACTTATATTGGATTAATAGTAGCATTACTAGTAAAGTTTTCCTGAAGTACTTTTTCATATGAATATTCTAAATGCCCTTGATAAGACAAATTGCAATTCTTCTTGAAAAAAGTAGAGATTCAAAAATCTTTCAATTGACTACTAAGTACTCTTAGACTTCAAATTTGAATCTAAGTTATTAAAGGTTTTTCTAAAATTTTACTATTTTATTTATTGAACTAAAGTATGGATGTTATAAGTTAATCTCTATCCTAAGTCATAAGCCTTTATGTAGTAAAAGTGTCACTTGAGGACAAGTAACATTTAAGTTTGGGGGATTTTGATACACCAAAAAAATATGTTGTTTTAAGTATATATTTAAAGCTTATTTTTGGTGATATAGCACTTTAAAGAAGGGTATTTTCATGTTTTTGTTGCAGGTATATCAATTTTAGGTATTTTGAGCAAAAGTAGCAAAAATGACAAAATTTGGAGCCAAAACAGCGAAGTTTTGAATTTTGACACATGAAGCATCAGATTGGCGCCAGATGTGCTGAAGTGGCCCCAGATGCGCCAGATCGGCGCCAGATGCATCAAAGCCTAAAACACCGTAGTTTTAAGCAAACTGGCGCTAGATGCACCAGATTGGCGCCAGATGCGCCAGATTGGCGCCAGATGCGCCATTTGACAGAGAGTTGACGCATGATGAGTCAGATTCTCTACACAGATCTTTGAGATAGGTATGAGACCACCTTAAATAAAGCAGGGCATCCTATTTTCATCTTCTTAGATCAATAAGAGACCACCTTATATGGAGTAAGGCATCTGATTCTCTATACAAATCTTTGAGATAGGTATGAGACCACCTTGAATGAAGTAAGGCATCATATTATCATCTTTCGAGATCAGTATGAGACCACCTTAAATGGAGTAAGGCATCCAATTCTCTATACAAATCTTCAAGATAGTTATAAGGCCACCTTAAATGGAGTAAGGCATCCTATTTTCATCTTTTGAGATCGGTCTAAGGCCACGTTAAATGGAGTAAGGCTTTCGATTCTCTACACAGATCTTCGAGATAGGTATGGGACCACCTTAAATGGAGTAAGGCATTTAATTCTCATCTTTCGAGATCAGTATGAGACCACCTTAATTGGAGTAAGACATCTAATTCTATACATAAATCTTTGTAATGGGTATAAGACCACCTTAAATGGAGTAAGGCATCCTATTCTCATCTTTCGAGATTAGCATGAGGTCACCGTAAATGGAGTAAGGCATCCAATTCTCTACACAAATCTTTGAGATAGATATAAGACCACCTTAAATAGAGTAAGGCATTCTATTCTCACTTCTCCACACTTTTGTTACCACTTGGGTTGAATGTGAGTCTCTATGCATTCCATCTCAATCTGATCTCTCCACATATTTTAGCCTTCTAAAATTAAAATCTTCATAAACTCAAAATTAAAATTTTAAATTGAAATTAAAGTTTTCTAACCTCAAATTTTAAAATCAAATCTTCCTTATAGTCGTCAATTTTTCTGATGGTTGTTTACAGAATCTCCTTCCTTCTTCCTCAGCGGGTGTCCCAGTTTACTCCCTAGCAAAAATCTTCTATTATTTTCTATTCTATTCTGAGTGTGCTATGTTGCCTTTTTTGATTTCTTAGGTCAACGCCAATTTGTACGGTGTGATGGCCCAACACACCACACCTATTGGGGGTCTATTTGTTGACCTCACTTTGTGCTGAGGTCTAGTTTCCGCCTTAGTAGCCTAAGGTCTAGCCATAAAACTTTCCTGTTGACTATTCCCAGAGGACTAGAAAAAGAACCCTTGCCATTATAAACTCTAAACTCTTCTTTTCTCAACTTGAAGTTCCACATATTGATCCTAACCTCTAACACTTAGTAAGTGGGGCCAATATGGGGGAGCTCAAAGAGAGGTCCCCATAGGATTGCTTCGCCCTAAGGTTAGCCCTGGATGGTGTGGTCTTGGTTTGCTTCACACACACACTTGCAAATTGAACATCCACTCACAACCTTGAACCCAAACATGCTTAGCTTTGATTCCTTAACCCTTTAGGAGACACATGTAGATGATCCCCTAAACCATTAGCCCTAGGCTAGGATTTAGCTAAGACCAGTACATGGAGGACCCAAAGTAGAGGATTCTATTGGTCCAATAGCTCAATTAGGGTGGTTGACACCCTAATTTTACCAAAAATACCCAACCTAGAGTTTTAACCGAAAATTTACCAAATTTACCAAATTATCCTTGAAACCCAAAAATTGACTAAAATTCCCAACACCACCCAAAATTCCCAACACCCCAAAATTTTCAAAATTGCCAAAAATACCACTCATTTTGACTCACGTAGATGGTCCTCCAAACTATCTCAAAACCTTTAAAATCATTTAAAATATCCCTAAAACCAATTTGGACCACTCCATTGAGCCCAATTTGACCAATTTGGCCTATTTTGACCAAAAGCCCCATTTTGCCCTTATAAGCCCAATTTCTTCAATTCACCCCCAATGTCCACCAATTTGATCCCAATATTCCCTAACTTCAATTATAAAATCAAATTCATCATCCCTAAAGTTGATTGAAATCAAATCCAAGCTCAATTGAACCCAATTTCAAGCCCAAATGCAATCTCAACCACAAAATCCACAATTTGACTCTAAGCCAAAATTTCACCAAATTGAACCCCCAAACCTATCCAATTCCCCCAGTTTTGAATCATAAACTCTTTAAAACACTTACTCATATCAAATTGAACAATTAATTATCCTTGTTCAAGCCTCAATTTTACTCAAAATCAACTTGGACCAAAACCCCCAATTTTGCCCCAAATTAGCCACGTCCCCAAATTCCACCAAATTGAACTCTATAATCCCAAAATTTCCATCCAATTGATATCAAAAACAACTCATAACAATCCTTAGGACAAATTTGAACTATCAATTGGGATTTATCCAATCTTTAGCCCAAATCAAACCCAATTATAACCCAACATCCCCAAAATTGACCATGAGCCAAAATCCTTCAAATTGAACTTCCAAATCAAATCAAAATCACTCCAAATCTTTTCTAAAATCTCCACAAAAATCTTCTAAACCATATTAATCAAAAAATTTAGGCTTAATGTCATGAATAGCCTAACGTAACCCAACTTCAATATGAAATGACCAAAATTGAACCAATGCACCAAAATTGACCAAACCAAAGCCACTACAGCCACCATTTGGAATTTAGTGACCAGATTAGACCTGCCTAGCCCACCCTATATGAGCTATGAACCATTTGTCCTTTGATTTAAAGAATCTCTTCCTTTTTTTAGCCTAAACCAAAATATCTTGGCTATCATCACTTGCCATTTGAGGTTAACCATCATTAGCCACCATGTAGCCTCCCTGAGCCCAGAGATGACTTAACCTTGGCCAACCACCACCTCAACCGTGAGAAAAAACCAACCCAAGAGAGCCCAAGTGGTAGAAACCAAAAATTTAGCCTACTTGAGTTGGCTAAACCCCATTGTATTTGAGTTTTTCTTCTCTCCACCTCAGCTTCCAATTTGCACCCATTAAACCCCCCTGAGATCCACCAGGGAGCCCTGGCTATAAATGGAACCCTTTATAGTAAAAGAGGAGAGTTCTTAAAACCTATGGAAAACTCTGCCAAAATCTCACTAGAGCTTCTCCAAACCTCTCTAAATGCAATCCCACTATTTTTCCAACCTAACACCCATTGCCCAGAACCAATTTCTCAACTGAAATTTGCCCTAAAACCAAGACACATTCTGTCACAGCCCCACAATGCACCAAGTTTCAAATTCACTTGCTCCTCACCATCCCCTTACCAAACGAAGAAGATCCTACAAAAATCCTTATCGCAAACCCAAACTAACATATCTCTAGACCAACACCTGAAATCAGGTTTGATCAAATTATAGCTAAACATTTCACCACAGCACAAGGGCTCATCTGAAGGTTCTTTGAACTCCTTTAAGGCTTCTCTAACCATCTGATTGAAGCCTCACCTCTTAGACAAAGGTATTTGACTCTTTCTTGAAACCAAGCTTAATTTGATTCTCCATGCGTTTAGACTTATTTCATACTGTATAAACCATATGGATATGTTTGTCTTGAATAGATGTAGGTGTAGAAACAATCTTCTTATGATTTTTTTACATATCGAGAGAGATCATAAGGTTTTAGTCTGGATTACTCTTGGGTTAGGGAGATTGACGACGATGAACGGATGTCGTATGTTTCCGCGTGTATCAAATGGATGCTATGGATTGTGCCAGACGGATGGATGGAACGAAATAGTGGGATGCGTGGCAGCTAAATCAGAAGGTGGCGTTGAATAGCGGAGCGCCGCGTGGCCTTCCGGAACTGCCGTAGGTTGAGCTAGATAAGTAGAAAATTAAGGATTTTCTGATTTAAATTAATTCTAGATCTTTAAAAATCCATAACTTTGCAAAGAAAAATTATAAAAATGAAAAAAAATGTCCTCTTACTCAGTCAATAGAGGAGAATAATGTGGACTAAAAATAAAAACTATTTGTTGAGTATTTGATTTTTAATTAATTAAATGGTCCTTGTGAAATTTTAATTTATAATGATCAAATAGTATTTATAATGGCTTGAAACTTTGAGGGTTTGATCCTCATGACAAAAGAGATGTTCCTAGATATTTCTAGAGTCAGGGAGCATCTCTGTGCTTGTAACCCTAATTTTCAATCCTGGATTGCTTTTTTGGCTTAATATTATTATATAAATTAAAAAAAACACTTGGAAATTATGGAATAAATTTTAGTACTTTCTCTATAGTCAGAAAAATTTAGGAAAAATATCACGATGGTTTGAATAATTTTGCATATTTCTATAATTAATTAAATGTTCATATCTTGTATTAAAATATTAAAATTAAATATTAATAAAAAATTAATAAAATCAATTCCACTTTGTGTAGGAAAGTCATGTTGACACACTATAAAAATTTTTAAATTATTTGATTAAGTTTAGATACTAAAGTTGATTTTATAAGGAAAATTATATTTTTGTACAAAAATAATTATATTAAATTAAATACACTTAGGAAAATTATGAAAAGTGATTTTCTAAATTTTTTGTGATCAAGGGCACTTAGGAAAAATAGAAATTATGTTTGAGAAATTACTTCATTTTTTTAAGCTATAGTTTAGATTAAAAATAAATAAAATTTTCAAAAATACAAAAATAGTTCAAAATGTTCCTATTTATTTCCTATTTACATGGAACTCACTAAAAGATTTTTTCTTAATTTTCTAAGTTAAATGTAAATT
Source organism: Phalaenopsis hybrid cultivar (assembly GCA_002079205.1). Lineage (NCBI taxonomy): Eukaryota > Viridiplantae > Streptophyta > Magnoliopsida > Asparagales > Orchidaceae > Phalaenopsis > Phalaenopsis hybrid cultivar. The sequence continues at coordinate 125,381 of JXCR01111715.1, read as the reverse complement.
TTAAAAGGCTAAAAATGTATTTTCCCTAATGTTTCATTAAAATAATTATAATAATTAAAATCTAATTTGAAAAAATCATGGAATTTTGTCCAATTGTTTCTCTGACCTAATAATTTTCCCATAAACAAAAAAAACAAAAAAATCTTTTTTTGATTGATTAAATAAATTAAAAATCTTATTTTCTAAGTTAAAATAATTATTTAAATTAAATTGAAATTTGAAAAAAAACACTTTTTCTCCTCTCATGTTTTAATTAACCCATGGATAGGGTACTCTAAAATTTTCAAAATTATTTGAATTATGTTTAATGAGTTATGAAGTGGAGAGGCATAAGCACAAAATAGTAATTTTAGATTTTTGTACCTTAATAAAAATTTAGGATTAACTTTTAAGAGTAAACTTGTAATTTTCTAAATTATTCAGATTTGGAAGTTAATCAAAATCAAATGATTCTAAAGTGACAGGCTTATGCTAAGAAGATGATAATTCACTTATTTAAAGCCCACAATTGATGATAATATAATCTTTCAATACGAATGCATATCACATAAATTAAATTTTTGATAATTACAAATTTACCCAATAGAATTGTTAAGGGCTTGGTAGTGAGCTAGGTTTTACTTGAACTTGTCTAATGAGGTTTAGAAAAGTCAATATGATTGATAATTAACACCTTTTAAGAAAAAAAACACTACAAACCCAACTTCTTTGGTGGGTAAAAAAATCTTTAATGACTTAAGCTTGCCCTAGGGGCATCCACCTACATAACTTTTAAGTAAAATATCAACTAATTAATTGAGTACCCTGTCCTTTGGATAATTAAAATGTGAAGGTTCAATGAGTAATGGGGTAATTTTAATTCAACCTTTGGATGATTAATAGAACAATATAATAAGTTCAAAATGAAATCAAAATATTTCAAGAGATCTTTAAAGTGGTTCAAGATCATTCCCCGAACACTTTGAAATCTCTTGGATATTTTGAAGGACAAGTTGAGCCTGTTATATTTTGTTCTAGAAAATCATCCATTAAGATTTTTTGGGGCTCGCTGAGTCATGATTTCAGAGTTTGTTAGATACACCTTTATATACTTTTGAAATTTATTTAATTTCTTGCAAAATTATATATACATGTTGCAAAAGCAAATCTTTCAGTGTGAATGTCGAGAAGATGACAGGTACGCTTTTATAGTGTTATTTAATTTCTATCATTTTACTTTCACCAATTTATTTTTGCTACCAAATATTATAGTTGCTTAGTTGTGCACTTTACTTTACTTATAAAATCAAAACCATTTTCAAAATTAAACAACATTTTTAAACATCTAAAAAAAATTGTTTCAAAGGTAACCATAAATCCTTTGAAATGTCACTAAATTTAAAACGTCCTTTTGAACTTACGGGAGTTTCTTGGAGTTGGTAACCCACAACTACTAACAAGATCTCCCCGGTTTAAGTAAGTGTAACAACTTGTTTAAGCTAAGTATGTTCAAAAGAAAATAGTTATACCAGAATGAGGGAATCGTGGAATCCTAACGAGTGTCGGTCTAATCAACTTTAACTCTCCCATGATTGAACTTTCAACTTGTCATTTAAACCCTTAAACCTTAGACTTTAAGATTGCTACTTCATCAAGGAGCTTGGATTTAACTCCATAGGTAGCCTTCTACAAATCTACAATAGCATGAGGATCTACAACAACATATCTTTCTTAGAATTAAACAAAAAGCCATAGGATTTTTAGGTTGTCTACCTAAGGCGACATAAATCCTCAACTTTTTCTTTAGGCCTTTGTATAGCCCTGTTATACAATTTAAGCCCTAACTCACCTTAGGATTTTGAGGTTTTAAATTTATCATGACCTAAATCCTCACATCTTTTAGGCTGTTTGTGCAACTGTCTCGCATAAAGGTAAGTCATAATTAACAAAATCAACATAATGAAACATTTAAATAATTTCTTCCTCTCAAAATAGAAGCCAAATCATAAGATTTCTTGGGATGTCACTGAGGTTCTCCTCAGGATCTATGACATCATTTAGTTCTTCTTCCTTTGGATTCTAAAAGAAAATGTTCTAAATTTGAGTTATTCCTCTTTCACACCTCTTTGTCTGGTCTTTTGAAAAGTCTTGCCCCTTGAAATTCTTGAAGATAATATTCCCTAATCTTAATCAAGAGTTTTCTTAGGTGACTTTAGTTATCTAAGGTGCAATTAACTATAGGGGCTTGCCCTTATAAGAAACTTTCAAGAACCCAACTTAATATAAACCCTATTTTATTTTTTGTATTAAATAGAGGAACTCGTTGGTCAACATAAAAAATGGTTTTTCACAGAATTAAACAGATGTCATAAATTATTTAGTTTATTTAATTGAGTTTTTCAACAGTAAGTGTGTCTACCCTTCCGGATAGAAGCAATACTTGCAGTGTTAGGCTCGTTTATTTAAACTCCTGAGGATATGAGATCGGATCAGTCTTGTATTTTTAAAACATAAAATATTACTTTTCAAAATTATATATACATATATTAAATTAAAGCAGGAGACAGGATTTCTAGTCTGGCGATCGATAACTTTCAATTTGGCTACCGATAGTTATAGATGAGAAGAATGAACCAATATCAACAAGACAAGTCATTGTTTGGAGAATCTATATTGACTATCAAAATTTAAATTCAACCACAAGGAAAGATCATTTTCCTCTACCTTTTTAGATCAATATTGGGTAGACTAGTTGGGCATAACTATTTTTATTCTCTTGATGGATTTACCCGATATCACCAAATCCCTATTTCTTTAGAGGATCAAGAGAAGACAATGATGGATTTACCCGATATCACCAAATCCCTATTTCTTTAGAGGATCAAGAGAAGACAATGTTTACTAGTCCTTATGGCACTTTTGCTTTTAGACAAATGCCCTTTGGTTTATGTCATGCATTTGCAACATTTCAAAGATGGAAGATGTTAATTTTATATGATTTGATTGAAAAAGGAATCGAATTTTTTATGGATGACTTTTCTGTGTTTGGAACATCGGTTGAAGCATGTCTAAATCATTTAGAAAAAGTTCTGGAACTATGTGAAGAAAAAATTTTAGTATTGTATTGGGAAAAATGTCAATTTATGATTGTAGGAGAAAAATTACTTGGGCACAAAATATCTGAAAATGATATGGACATTGATCCAGCAAAAATTCAAGTCATTGCTAAATTACCTCCACCAACTACTGTCAGAGGGGTTATAAGTTTTTTAGGCCATGCTAGGTTTTATAGGTGTTATATTAAAGATTTTTAAAAAATTATTAAGCCTCTATGCCAAATTTTAGAAAAAGTTGTAAAATTTAAGAATGCTTAAATGCTTTTGAGTTGCAAAAATAAAAAATAATCACCGCACCTGATTGGGAGAAACCATTTGAATTAATGTGTGATGCTAGTGATTATGCAATTGAATTTGTTTTAAGGTAGAGATATGATAAAATTTTAAAAGCTTTATATATTGCTAGTAAAACTCTAATTGATGCTCAAATTAATTATACCACTACTGAAAGAGAGTTACTAGCACTTATTTATGCTTTTGATAAATTCAGATCATATCTTATTGGAAATAAATGTATTGTGCATACTGATCATTTTGCTATAAAATACTTAATGTAAAAGAAAGATGCAAAACTAAGTCTAATTAGTTGAATCTTTCTGATGCAAGAAATTGATTTTGTAGTACTTGATAGGAAAGGAAATGATAATCAAATAGCTGATAATTTACTAAGATTGGAATATAAACAATTAATTTACTTTGAAAGAGAAATTAATAAAGAATTTCCTGATAAAAAATTATTTGCTTTTTAATGAAAAGAAAACACTTTGGTATGTAAACATTGTTAACTATATCGTTAGTGATCTTGTATCGAATGATTTAGCACCACAAAAATAAAGAAAATTAATTCACAATGCAAAGTTTTTCTTCTGGGATGATCCTTATTTATATAACCAATGTAAAGATCATATTATTTGGAGATGTGTACCTTATGATGAAACCCTGCAAATTATTCAAAAATTCCATGATCTGAAATTAGAGGAAATTTTGGAATTGATAGAACTGCTCACAAAACTTTTGCGGTTATAAATGACGTGGGAAGAGTCTATAGGCGTGATTTTTGCAGTTTTAAAAACTGATTTATGAATTTGGATGGAATTTGGATGACATTAAGTCAATTCAATTCGAAATTTAAGTCTATATATAGCTTTTGGATGAAGTAGAAGTACCCATTCTTATCCAATGGCTTCTAATTCCAAGGTATGTTACAAATCCAAATTTTTCAACAAGAGAAAGTTCATTAATTCGTATGCACAAAAGATGTATAAGAAAGTGTTGGAGAAAAAGAAACTGATAAAGGAGCGAGGTTTTCTGAATTGAGGACACAAAATTCCAGAAACTGTTGTGGAAGATATCATAATAAAGCGGCGTTGGGAAGTCTTATGCTACACTGCTGCAATAGTAGTAGTTCTTGTGGTAAAAGAATTTTATGCTAATCTCCACGGAATTAACCGAGTAGTGTATGTGTGAGGAAAAGAAGTACCTCTTAACCCTTCTCAGATTAATGAGTTATTTTTTATTGAGAATGTCCCTATTAGTCATTACACTAACTTTGCCCCGACAGAGACAACATATACGAGATATACAGATTTCTTACGGATGAAGATGGAGGTTGGGAAGCAAATGATGAATGCAACATAAGTTTCCCATCTTCTTTATTAAATGTTGCAACTAGGCCTTGGCATATCTTTATTTCTCCTAAATTACTTCCCACTAAGAGATTAAGTAAAGTTATAAAAGAGAGTACCATTCTTAATTATTGCATTCAGACTGGAAGGTCAATAGATGTGGGAACTTTGATTGTAAAATCTATTATGGGATTAGCTTTAAATGGATTTTCTACTGGACTAGGACAACCTTCTACCATGATTCTACTTTGTAGCCAGTCACAAGTTCCATATGACAATTAGGAAAAAGCTCTTCTTCCGCGGCAACCTTTGGACCCAACTTTCAACTTTTTGAATTTCGTGAATCCAGAAGAAGAGAATGCTCCTATAGATCAATCGACTCAAAATTAAACACCTACTTAATTTGGATATTGTGATGAAAAGAGTTAAAAATTTGGAGAAGAAGATGAATCGTACCATCAAAAAAATTGATGGAATTTCTACTAAATTCGACCATTTAGATTGGGCAAGGAAACAATAATTTGACCATACCGAGCTTTTAGAAGATTGGACAGTGTGAATGTACAAGAGGAATTGTTGGATCAAAGATCAATCAATATATGAATTCCCAAGCCGCCCTTTCTACAATTTATTTGTTCATTACCAAATGATGGGAGATATCAAAGAGGACCAAAGTGATGAGAGTGAAGACGCTTGATGGACTTAAACTACTAAAGAAATTGAAGTGTGCTTAGGTTTGTTTAAGTGCTTAAGTGTGTTTTTTATTATATGAATGGGATTGATTAGTTCATGATTGACTTTGAATTTCTTGTTATCAGCGCTGAGTCGTTGGTTTGCTTAGCGATGCTGATTTTTTTTATGTTCTGTTAAAAAAACAGTTAAGTGTTTGTACTTGAATTTTTATATATGAAGTGAGTTTTTGTGTTGTTTATGAAATTTTAATTGTTAAAAATTACTAAAAATTAGAAATTAATGGAGATTTGGGCTAATTAGAGCTTAATGTGGTTCAATGCGAGAAAAATTTGTAGCGAAAAGTCGAAATCGGACTTTTTTTTTGCACTGGCACCGAACGGCGCCACATGCACGAAAAGTCTAGTGGGTTAAAAAATTGTGAAAGGGCTTATTTTTTCACCATTATTGAACTCCAAACTTCATCTTCTTCATGAACTATCCGAAAATCCTTTTAGGGCATCAAAATACATGGATTGGAGAAGATTTGAAGGCTTGAAAACTCCAAATCTCATCATCTCTTGGTAAGAGCTTCAATCTAACCTAGAATTTTTTTATTTTTACCAAGGATTTCTCTTGCATTTCGAAAAAATCAAAAATGAAAAATTTTGAAAATAAGAAAAGGAAAATCCATGAAGTGAATCTTTTTAGCTATGATTTGGATTTTCGGAGTTAATATTACCACTATTTGAGAATTATTGAATATATTTTGGACTTTTTTAGATCTTTATGGCTCCTAAAATGAAAAGAATGGTTGGAATACTTAGCTTTGACAAGTATAGGTTCGTTAATCTGAAGGAAAAGTACCACTGCAACTCACATTTTGCAAAGAAGAATTTGACTGAAGAGCGAGCATTTTTCAACCTAGGAGGAATGATTCTAGGATTAATTTTAGCAAGGATGTGGGAGACTCTCTACTACTTTACTGATGTAGCAGTTAAAAACATTGTTCGAGAGTTCTATACAAACCTCTATGCTGCTACAGATGATCAGATTTATCTTTGAGGTAAATTCATAGATTTTAGTCCTGTAATAATTAATGGTTTATAACAGTTAAGGAATGAGGATTAGTGCGAGTATGCTTCATTTCAAGTTTCTGACTCAATGTTAGATGATTTCATTGAATTTCTCTCTGAAGGGAAAGATGTATGGAAGATAAAGAATAACAATAAGGTAAATTTTGCCACATCTCAGCTTATTGCACAGTCTAAGACATGGCATTATTTCATTTCTACATGCTTCCTACAAATCATTTAAGTGAAGTGACTAAAGATAGAGCCATATTAAATTATTGCATCCAACTTTATAAGAGAATTGATATTGGTTCTTTGATTTACACCTCTTCACGCTCATATACAAAAGGAAGTACCACTGGGGGTTTAGGATACCCTACCATGATTTTTACTTTATGTAAGCAATCAAGCGTAGAGTTTGATCCTTCAGAGGAATTTTTACAACCCCTTAATCCAATCAATAAGCCTAGCATGCATACCAATGCATCACATGTTGGTTGGAGAACTGAAAGTGGAAGTAGAGACATACCTTCTACATCTGCATCTAAACCTTCCACTTCTAGTTTATTGTCTCTACATAAAATTATGGAACAGATTATTATTCAATAAGGAGATATTTTGACAACGCAAAAACAGATGAGAAGCCTGGAAGTAAGAAACTCTCATAATGATTCCTACATGCAAAGGAGAGTTAAATTTGATTTTCTTACTATGATGCTCAGATCACATATATGAAGGGAGGTCATTTTGTGGAATTTCCCACCTGTCCTAGATTACACCCTATGTGAATGAGGAGAATGTAGAAGGTTGGGAAGATGATAAAGGAGAAGAAGAAGAAGAAGACACTGATGAGGAGAAAGATTAGCTTGATGTTAGTTTTTCTTTGTGATTGTGATTTTATTTGTTAGTTTGTTGAAGTACTTTTATTTATTTCTAGTGTAGTCTACATGAACTTATTAGTGTTAATATTTGTTTTTCTAAATATATGTTTTAGATTTTCATTAGTGTTTATCACCTTCTTTTAATACAGTAAATCATTTGATATAAATATGTTATTTGAATTTTATACATTGTTATATATATATATATATATATATCCTTCTTTTTATTATTGGTATTTGCATAATTCAATTTCAAAGTTCAAAGTCCCAGAGCAATAGATTAATACTTTTGAATATATTTAATATTTTCTTTCACCCTACATTTCTTATACTACATGCTTTATTTATTTAAAAATTTAAGCTTGGGGGGAAGAAAAATTTTACAAAAACTTAACCTTTTTTGGTTCTCACTAGCCCATATTTAATTTAATATATACTTTTAAAATAGCTTGTGGTATGTGGTCTTATCTTTGGGTTACTGTAATTTTGATTTTATGAATGTTAGAAAAATAACTTAGTTAAAATCCTATGTGAAGAAATTGTTCTAGAGTTAAGATATTTTGTAGAAAACTTTAGGAAAATGATTTTGCTATTTATAGTAAAAAGGAAATGAATATTTTAAAAGCTAAGATTCTTAGATTTATACTTAATGAAAATTGAGCCTTTGTTAAAACATTTTTCAAACTAATACTTACATTTTAAAAAAAGCGAGGGAAAGTTTTGAGTTTTGAATTTTAGAAAGAGGATAGTGAAATTCAAAACTATTAAAGACCTGTCCAGATGTAGTAATCCTCACATAAAAAAAGAGTAAGGATTAAGAAGATCCTGAAAGAAAAAAAGGGGGGGATAATTAAAAAGTGAGGAGAAGCATTAGGAGAATCTTAATCGAAAATTTGTTTTACTTAAATTATTTTAAAAGAAAAGACTTAGAAACAATTCTGAGCTTATTCTTATTTCCAAAAAAAAAAGGTATTAGTCAGATTGGTATAGATAAAGTGCTTAAATTCTTTTTTTATACCTTCTATGAATCTTTAGTTTGAAAAGTTTCAATAACTTTTGAATAAATAAAAAATTAGGATTTATAAGTTGAATATGAGATATTCTTACACTTTAGTCCTAGGTTGATTTTCTAGAATTTCTCCTAAGTTACACTACAACATTTCTGAAACAAAATTATAGGAAGCTCTAATGAAACCTGCTGCCTCTAATCAACAAATTTGGTTTTTAAAGTTATACTTTTACTTGAGAACAAGTAACAGTTAAGTTTAGAGGATTTTCATACGCCAAAAAAATGTTTAGTTTTTCACAGATTTTTAATGCCTATATTTGGTCATTTTGGTGAAATTGCACTTTAAAGAAAGGTATTTTCATGTTTTTGATGCAGGTATACTCAATTTCAGGGATTTGGATTAAAAAGGAGCAAAAAGAATGAAATTTGGAGCAAAAGAGAAAAAAAATGCTTTGGTGTTGAATGGCACCAGAACTGGCATCAAACTGCACTAATACACCTCTACGGAGCACTACCAGCACCGAATGAAACTAGTCGGAGTCAAAATGGCGCTGAGATAGTTATTTCACAAAATTCATTGAATTTGGTTGATTTTTGAATGGGATCTTAAGGGAACTCTTCAATTTTTGGACAGACAATATTTAATCACCATTTTTAACAAAAAATGGGCGGCAAAGGAGGAGAAAAGAAGAAAAGAAAAGAGAGCAAAACTTCCATACATAGTTTCTTTTGAAAGATTTTGAGAGATTTATCTTTTAGAATTGTAAGAGGAGAGGGAAAGTGGGAGATTTCTTCTTCAATAAAATCCTTAGAGAGGGGCGCATATCATTTTAAGTAGAAGGAAGTGATTCAAAGGAACTTTAAGGGATTTGCTTTTGGAGAAGAGTAAGATAAGTTGTTTAATTTAATTATATGTTGTGTAAACTTGTTTCAATATATATAATCTATGTTTTATTATTTCTTATCCATGAATTATGAGCAGATGCTTAGTCTTTCCCTTTACAAAATAAGTAGTGATGCGGAGAATCAATATTTGTTTCAAAATGATCTTAATTTCTTAAATTGTGATGATTCATCTTCAACTTCATTTACTTTTTAATATGTTCAATTGATTTATTAAAATCTATGCCAAAACATAAGAGTTGAGATGGCCATGTTTTTTAGCATTCAAGTAGGGATCACACTTTAATGTCATGGAAGAGTGAAGCCTCCATGGGATTAAGTGCAAATAAATAGTGAAATATTGTTTGATAGGTGTAGAATTGGTAATTTTAGGGTGACATACTAAAATCAACAATTTGGTTCAAATGTTTATAAACCATATGGTGAGATTGTTAGCCCTCAGGTGGGGGAGAAGTGGGAGCTCTGGACTGGGAGCCAGTATCCTCTCAACCTAACCAAGAATGTGGATTCAAAACATCTAAAATAGTCAATGTCATGTATCTCTTGACCAAAGGATTAAAGGATATTATTGCTCCTATTTGTCACAAGAAATTAATAATAGATTTGATTCATCACTAGCTACAACCTTATTGTAGATGGGAAAGATACATTTCTTAATTTTTAAACCTTTGTTAAATTACTTTACCTGCCTATAGTAGATTTAACATTTAAGTTTGCAAAATCAGCATTGTAGATTTAGCTTTGTTAGACTTGCATTTCACATTTAACTTTAGCTATTGTAGTTCTTGCACTATCTATTTTGGCCCTTTTAATTAAGTAAGAGTTTAAACTTCTCATTGTGGGATCGATACTTATGACCCTATTAGCACCCTATATTACTTAAGCGATATGTAAACTTGCATTTACGACCTAGTGAATATAAAATATTGGAAACACATTTTCGGATTACAAAAGTAAAATTATTGGCAAATTAAGCATAAGAGTTTGGATCTATAGAAATGTTGCACACAATAGACCTGCATCAGTATACTTAAAGGTAAAGCTATTTCACAGCTCGTACGGGCACAGTCCATCCAAATTTGGGCTGATATGGATACAACACTTTATTGTCATCCATTATTCATAATGTAATTGAGACTCTGTGATGTGGAACTCCAGGAATGCATATTTTATCAGGTCTGCTCCATTTCCCTTCAAAATCAACACTGATCCAACTGGTAGTAGAATCTCGACCGATCCTTGGAATTCTCTAGGACTGATGATCTGTATCTCTTTCACGAATATAATATTACTTTAGCTCATGAATGAAACTATACAAAATGGTCTTCTACATAGATTCTTAATTATTTCTGAGCCTGTTGACCTCATCTTTGGTTGAGGTTTAGTTCTTCTTCTTTAGTAGCCTAGGGTCTAGCCATAGGACTTTTCCTGTTGACTATTCCTAGAAAACTAGTCATGGAACCCTCACCATTAGAAATTCTACCCTTCTCTTCTCAACTTGAAGTTCCACATATTGGTCCTAACCTCTAAGTACTTAGTAGGTGGGGTCACTATGGGGGAAACTCAAGATGAGTCACCCTTAGGATTG
>JXCR01111715.1:81131-113848 GCA_002079205.1 Phalaenopsis hybrid cultivar | reverse complement strand
CAAATTGCCCTTTAAAGACCCAAATTTCCCCAAATCCAACTCAAATGTCCACCAATTTGATCTCAATTGACCCCAATTCCAATACTAAACTCAAATTCACTTTTAATATGACCAAAATAAACCAAATCCAAGCTCAATTGGTCCATGATTTGAGTCCAATTTTGATTTGGGTCAAAACCCCAATTTTGACCATATGACTTAATCTCACCAAATTGAACCCATAGCCTAGTCAATTGGCCTCAATTAATGTTTTAAAATCTTTATGAAATTCCTATACATCAAAATCAACCATCNGCTTTTATCTATTTTGAAACATAATCCACCGCAATATATATATATATATATATATATATAGGGTTTAGATATTCCAAAATTCAAAATTGTTGACTTTGACCCTTTAATCTTTTAGGGAATTTTAGGGAATTTGCAATAAAGCGTAGGGCCTTTATTGACTTTGACCCTTTTAGGGAATTTTAGGGAAAATAGATTAAAGGGTAAAATAGAAATTGCAATAATCACTCACAATCCTAAAATTCAAAATTGTTGACTTTGACCCTTTAATCTTTTGGGAGGCTCAAGTAGATGGTCCCCTAGGCCCACTAGCCCTAGGCTAGAGTTTAACTAAGACCAGTACATGGAGGACTGAAATGGGGATCTCATTGGCCCCTAGCTCAAATCAGGATGGTTAGCCCTTGATTTCACCAAAATGCCCCCAAATTTGCCAAAATTACTAAAATACCCCTGGCACCTAAAACTTTCCCAAAACCTCCAAAATCACTTCAAATGTCTGCAAAACCAATTTGGACCCTCCCAATTGAACCCAATTTGACAAATTTAACCATTTTGACAAAATTCCCCAAAATTGCCTTTAAGGGTCCAATTTCCCCAAATTCACCTTAAATGTCTATCAATTTGATTCCAATTCCCCCAAATTTCAATCATAAACTCAAATTTACCCTTCATAAGGCTAATCTAAACCAAATCCAAGCCTAATTGGCCCATTCTTTAAGCTTGAGGAGACCCCCAATTTTAACCATATGACTTAATATTAATCTAAGTCAAACCCCCAATTTTAGCCATGTTACTTAATCCCACTAAATTGAACCTCATAACCTACTCAATTTGCCCACATTACAGCCCTAAACTTTCATAACACTCCTACACACCAAAATTGACTTTAAATTGGCCTTGGTGAAGCCCCTATTTCACTTAATTTTAACCCAAGTCCAAAAATCCTAAAATTTGCCCCAAATTGGCTATGTTCGAAAATTCCACCAAATTGAATGCCTTAACCCAAAAATTGGTACCCAATTTAAGTTAAAAACTCTTTATAACATTCATATAGACCATTTTCAATAATCAATATGAACTTCACCCAACCTTAGCCCAATCTAGAACCAAGTCTAGCCCAACATGACCAAATTGACCAAAATCCCAAAATCCTTCAAATTGAGCTTCCAATTGAACTTCAAATAACTTCAATCCTTCACTAAAAATCTTTATAACAATCATTTTCACATTTTTGATCAATCAGCTAGGCTCAAAGTCATGGCTAGCCTAACCCAAACCTAACTTTTAGCCATTTTGACACAAATTCCATCCACCAAAATTAACCTTATCATCTCAAAGCCACCGAATTAATGAGTCCACAGCCACTAAGTACACTCTATTGACCAGGATAAACCTTATTGGACCAGCCATGGTGAGCTATGGACCATTGGATCCCTAAATTAAGGGATTTATGCCCATTTATAGGCCTTAATGAAAACTCTTCCCCATCATCCCTCCCACTGGCTCACCTGAACTCTTGGCCACCTCCCCTGGTCCTACTTGTCAGCCTAGTGGCCGGAAAACACAAAAATTGAAGCCCCGAGCAAAAATTTAAACCCAAACTCACCCATCTAAGCTGGCTAATTCTAATTGGCTTTAGAACTTCAAAACCCTCCACTTAAGCACCATTTTGCACCCCTCAATTGGCCATGACAGCCTACCTTAGCCATTTTTATTTAAACATCACCTCTATGGCCAAGAAAAGAAGAGCTAAAATTTTTGTAAGGAAACTCTTCCAAACTGCTCTCAGAGACTCCCTAAGACCTCCTAAGTTCAAGCCCACCATTTTCCCCAACTGATCCTCTAGGTGGAAGTTCCCTCTGAAATAGCCTCTAACCTAGCTCTAGATCAACACCTGAAATCGAGCTTGATCAAATTCATACCTAGACCATTCACCAAGGCTTAAGAATTCATTTAAAGGATTGTTGGGACCAATCAAAGCTACTACAACCATCTGATTGAGGTCTCCCCTCTCAGACGAAGGTATTGAACTCAAACCCTAAAATGAGCTTGTTTTGACCTTCCATACGTATTAACTGTATTTCATACTTTATAAACCATATAGATGTGTTCATTTTGAGTAGATGAATGTTTAGGAACAAACCCCACATGATTTGTTTGAGTTTAGGCCAAAATCTTAAGGTTTTAGAATGAACGACTCGTAGATTAGGTCACCTAGTGACGATAATGGAGAGCCGTCTGATCGCGTGTGTATCCAACAGACGGAGGAGATCAAGTCGAACAAATCTATGGTGCATAAAGCTCAGTCTATGTGGAGTCTACATGGCTGGCTGCATCAAATGGCGGAGCGACTCATGGAGCCTTCGGAGCGGACAAGGATGAGTGGGCGCCGCGTGGATAAGTAGAAAAATAGGGATTTTTCAATTACTTTAAATGCTAAAACATCAAAAATTCATATCTTTCTCTAAAAAAATCTTAAAAATAAAGGAAAAATACCTGCTTGCTCAGTGAACATAGAAGAATAATGTGCACTAAAAATAAAAATTATTTTCTTACACCTTAATTTTTAATTAATTAATTATCATCTGTGGTATTTTAATTCCCCATGGCTTAAAATATTTCACCATGGCTTCAAATTTTAAGGGTTTGTTCCTCATGACAGAGGCCATGTCTTTTGATTTTTTTAAGGTTAGAGGGTATCTCTATGCTTCTAACCCTAATTTCAAGCTAAGGTGACCATTTTGGCTTATTTTAATTATATAAATCAAAATATCACTTGAAAATTTATGAAAACAATCTTAGTAGGTTTCTTGTAGTCAAACAAATCTAGAAAAAATATTATGATGCTTTGAATTATTTTGTGAATTTTTATACTTAATTAAATATAAATACCTTATATTAATTTTGTAAATTAAATACATATTGATAATTAACAAAATCAACTCCACATTGTTCTTAAAAATTATGTCTATCAATTGTAAAAATTTCAAAATTTTTTGACTTAGTCTAGGAACTAAAATGTAAAATCTTAAGGAAACCTTGATTTTTGTATAAAAATAATTATATTAAATTAAATATGCTTAAAAAAATTATGAAAATTATTTTTCTGAGTTCCTTATGATCATGGGCATTTTAAAAAAAATAAAACCCATTTTCGTCAAAATATTTCATTTTTAAAATATACTTTGAATTAAAATAATCAAAATTTTCAAAAATACAAAAAATGGTTCAAAATGAGTGGGAATGTCCCCTAATCAATTAGAATTCTTTAAAACATTTTCCCTAATTTTTCTAAGTTAAAAATAAATTTTAAAGGCTTAAAAATGAAATTTTTATATTTTCTCACTAAAAGAATTAAATTAAATAAAATAAAAATCACAAAAATATTAAATTTGATTTTCTGAGTTTTCTGAACTCAGAGGAGTCTAATAAAAATATAAAAATATTTTTTGTAGTGAAAACACTATTTTCTATTTAGATAAATCTTGAAAATTGATCTAAAAATTAAATAATAAAAATAGAAATTTGATTCAAAAAATCATGAAATTTTGCCTAAGTGTTTGTGTGACCTTAGGAAACCTTTAATAATTTTTTCATAAATATAACTTTTATTTTTGAAAATTAAATAAATTAAACTTTAAGAATCCTAGTTCCTAAATTTAAATAATTATTTAATCTAAATCAAATCTTGAGAGCTCCACATGTTCTCCTCTAACATCATAATTACCTCATGGATAAAACACTTTAAACCCTCAAAATCATTTGAGTTGTGTTTAAAGAGTTATGTGGTGAAGTGCCCTAAGAGCAAAGTGGTAACTTTAGGACTTTGGTGCCTTAATCAAAAATTTAGAATTATCAAAGGGAAATTGGGTAATTTTGATCTTAATAAACATGTTTGGATGATTGAAATACAACTGGATTATAAGGTAGAAACTCACCCATCACCTTTGCATAACATCAACAAATAATAATCTCCCTCAATCTTCATGACTGGAAGTCAACTAATATCAAAAGTTTCTTAAGTGAGAGGCTTAAGCTAAAAAGATGATAATTTACTTTTCTTAAGCCCAAAATTGATGATACTGTGATCTTTAAATGAAAATACATGTCACTTAAACTAAAATCTTAACCTTCAAAAAATTCCTTATTATGATTGCTAAAGGCTTGTTAGTGACCTAGGCTCGATATCTAAATTCAATCGATTGGAATTAGAAAATGATATGATTGGTGGTTAATATCTTTAAACACTCCAAGTCCAACTTTACTTCTGGGCATCCTAAATGTTAAATAACTCAAACTTGCATTAGGGGAACTCACTCACATAACTCTTTAATGAAACATCACTTGATTAATCGAGTATCTTATCCTTCGGATAATTAAATTGTTAAGCTTCAATGAGCAGTGGGATAGCCACACTCTAAACTCGGATGGTTAATGGAACAACATGATAAGTTCAGAAATGAACTTAAAATAATTTAAGAGAATTTCAAAATAGTTCAGGGTCATATCCCGAGCACTTTAGAATCTTTTGGATGTTTACAAAGACAAATTAAACTTAACGTATTTTTGTCCTAAAATCATCTATTAGGATCTTTCGAGATTCAACTAAATCATAACTTGGAGTTTAAACTTTCCTGCAATATTATCTACATATCCTGCAAGTACTGACATTTTAGCTGGTGGAACGAGAATACTCGCCAGGTAAGCTTTTACAGCTTACAGTATCATTTTCTCTTTTACTTTTTGCACTATACTTTCATGCTAATAAAACTTGCAAGTTAAAAAATGCTGACAGCCTGTATGAAAACCAAATCTGCTAGGAAAGCCACAAAACCAAACCAAAACTAAAATCAACCAAGATAAAATTCACCGCTACAACATTCAAAATATAAGACAACTCAAAATTTAATCACAAACATCACACAAAATAGCAATTGCAACTAAACTAAGACGTTTCTATTTGATGATCGGGAACCCCTTAGAGGAGGTAACCTACGGTTGCTTACAAGGCTTCTTGCAGTCTAAATGAAAACATAGAACTCATTAAATTGAGTTTAGTAAATTAATTTGGACTAAGTGAATATGATAGTAAATAGTGGTGCCGAAACGAGGGAACCGTAGGATCATAATTGGTGTCGCTCTACTCAACTTTAACCTGTCCCATAACATTTAAAGAACTTTATCCATAAGGCCAGCTGATTTGACATCATGACTTGACAAATTAGAAAACTTAGACTCATCACGACGAGGAGCTTGAAGCTGGCATGGTGGGCAGTATGGCCATTTTCAGCAACAAAACATGTCTTCCCCAACTAAACAAATTTCCTTCCTTAGAATTAAACAACCAAGCCATAGGACTTCGAGGATGTTTGCTTAAGCAACATAAGTCCTCGCATCATCTTTAGGCCTTTGTACAGCTGATACACCTAAAATATATAGTGTTTTTAAATACATTTTTTATACCTATTTTTGAGATATTGATTTTAATTGAAGGTATTTTTATGTTTCTTCTTGCAGATACAGGTTAAAATGGTGAAAAATGCTTAAAGGAGTGAAAAGGGATCAAATTTCGAGAAAAAAGATGTGCAAAAGAGTTTGGGCGCCTAAGCGTCGGATCCGGCGCTTACGCGCCGTTAAACAGAGAAGGTCGCGCCTAAGCGCCTGAGGCCCTACGCTTTAGCACAAGTGACAGTTATTAGAGGAGTAAATTCAGTTTTTGTGATTTTTGAAGAGGTTTATGAGGCACCCATTGGCTTAATAGCTGGTTATAACCACCATGAACGAAAATTATCACAAAAGGATGCATCTCTTAGGAAAATACATTGAATATAGACATATTTTGAAGAGAAACCAATGTACCTTTTGGAAAATTATAAAAGAAAGAAGAGATGACTTTGTCGGCACTATTTTGGTTGGACGAGTTGCCCATAAGAAGATGTCGGTCACCGGAATCGAAATCTTGTCGCCCGCTTCAGAAGAACATTTCAATGTTTAGAAAAATATGAAATCAAACTAACCCCTTATTTTTTACAGTTTAAATGAAAGAGCATTGTACCTCAAACTCTGTATCTATCCTGAAGGATAAACACAAGACTTGAGGATGAGGCTCGATCAAATAAACTGAGAAATATATGACGTCTGTTTGCTCTGCAAAACTGTTTTATTTGCTGACAATTTCCTCTATTTAATATGAAAAATTGAAAAGGGTTTATATTAAGCTGGGTTCGGAAATGCTTCCTATAAAGGCAAGCCCCTATAGTTAATTACATCTTAAATTACCAAAGCCACCTAAGAAAACTCTCGATAAAAATTAGGAAATATTATCTTCAAGGATTTCAAAAAAATATGATTGTTCAATGATATCGGATAGAGTGGTGTGAAATGGGATTGGCTCAAGTTTAGAGCATTTTATTTTTGGAATCCAAAAGAGGAAGAACTAGGGGATGTCATGGATATGAAAGAGAACATTGGTGACTTCCCGGTCTACCCTATGGTTTGGCTTCAGTTTTGAGGATAAATTTATTTGAGTGTATCATCCTGCTGATTTTATTAATTTAGGACTTACATTTGTGTTAAACAATCACACAAATAGCCTGGAAGATGTGAGGACTTAGGTCGTGAAGAACAACAACCTCAGAATTCTAAGACAAGTTAGGGCTAATATTGTACAGCAGAGCTGTACAAAGGCCTAAAGTTGGGGTGAGGATTTATGTTGTATAAGTAGACAACCTCAAAATACTATGGCTTGGTGGTTAAATTCTAAAGAAGGAATGGTTTAGTTGGGGTAGACATGTTCTGTTGTTGAACATGGCTGTGCTGCCCACCGTGCTAGCTCCAAGCTCCTTACCATAATGAGTTTAAGTTTTCTAAGGTGTCCAATTATGATGTTAAATCAGGTGGCTCTATTGTTGAAGCTCTTAAAATTTTATGGGGCATGTTAAAGTTGATTAGTGTGCCACCAATTAGGATCTCATGGTTCCCTCATTCTGGCACCACTATTTTCTATTGGATTCAAATAGTCTAAATGAATTTACTAAACTTAACTTAATGAGTTCCATAATTTCATTTAGACAGTTGGAAGCCTCGTTAGCAACCGTAGGTTACCTCCTCCAAGGGGTTCTCGATCATCCAATACAGACGTCTTAATTTAGTTACAATTGTTATTTTGTGTGATGTTTGTGAGTAAATTTTGAGTTTTATTATATTTTGAATGTTGTGGAGGTGATTTTTATCTTGGTTGATTTTAGATTTTGATTTTAGTTTTGTGGCTATCGTGACAGTTTTAGTTTTCATGCAGGGTGACTTCGTTGTTTAACATGCAAATTTGTATTTGGTTCATACAAGCAGGTAAGTAAACATAGTGTAGAAAAGCTTGAGAAAATATAATGCTGTAAACTATAAAAGTGTACCTAGCGAGTCGTCTCGTTCCACCACCTGAAACTTAAAAATGCATGTGAGGGCATTTTATATAAAGTGGAAAAGCAAGGTTTCAGTGACCTACCTAAACCTAAGTCATATCTCAGTGGGTCTCTATTAGTTTGATCAAGAATGATTTTTGTTAAGCAAAACATATTAAATTTAGTAGACCTCCGAGATATCCAACAGGTCTGGAGAAAGAAGCAGGTCCATGCTCCCCTCTCACTGCATGGTGAAAAGTCTTGAGCTCATTTAAGCTTATCATGTTGCTTAATAAATCCATCCTATAAAAAAACTTCTAATGCTCAGTGAACATTAATGTTTTAATTATCCCTATGAGCAGGGTAATTATCACTTGTGGTTTAATTTGAGAATTATGTGGGTGAAGACCCTTAAAGAGCAAGTTAGTGTTATTAAGACACTTAGGCAATTTTTTTTTTATTTGGGCTTGTAGTGTTCAAAGGTGTTAAATTTAGCTATGTTCACTTTTGTAATCCTCATTTAATCAAATTTGATTTAACTTAGATTACCGTTAAGCTCTTTAGACCTAGGTGGATATCTTAATTATTTTGAAAAGGTTGAATTTTAAGTGATGATGATTCATTTTTTGAAGTTCATTTGAGTAACAAAACAGGGTATTAAATTAATGAGTTATCAACACCCAAAATCATACCCCCAAGTCTAGGATCATTTAATTTACTAGACTTCCGAATTTTAATAATTTAGGGAGATTACAAATTTATCCTTTAATCAATAATATTGAGATTGGTTTCTACCAATTATCCCCTTTACGTTTCAGTCATCCAAACATGTTAATTAAGATCAGAGGTTACCCTTTTCCCTCTTTGAATGAAGCCTAAATTTTAATTAAGGCTAATTTTCCAAAATTACACTTTTACCCCTATGGCTCTATCATTTCAAAATTTGTCAAATTTAATTCAAATGATATTAAAATTTTCATTCCACCGCAATCATGGGTCAATTAAGATATCAGAGGAGAAAATGTGATTTTTCAAAATTTAATTAAATTTCATATTTATTTTCATGCAAAAATATGATTTTTCAAAGAAAATTTTATAACTTGACCAAGGCAAAGTATAATCCCTTTAAATTTATATTGAAGGTAGACTTAGACTAGAGAATCATTGGGACCAAATTTCATGATTTATTGAGTTATATTTGAATTTTAAGAATTATTTAAAATTCTGGAGTATTTATTAATTATAAAATATTTTAAATGCATAAAATTAAGTTTAATATTTTTATTAAATCTCTCTGATGTCAAGTAACCCAGAGAAACAAATTTCATATTTTTCAGATTTTTTTTTGACTTATTGAAATTATTTTTGTGAAAATCCAGTTTTTGCCTTTTAAAGTTTATTTTAAGCTTCAAAATTCAATACCTTTACTTATGAAACTAGGAAAAATATTCCAATTATTCCTAAGTGCTTAGAAAACAATTTAGAACATTTCTATGAATTTTATTATCTTTGTGATTTTTATCATTTTTTAACTATTTTAGTTTTAAAAATAGGCTAAAAATGAATTTTTTATTTTAATCACAATTTTTCTTTTAGAAAATCCCTCTCACCATAGAGAACTCCAAAAACTCATTTTCATAATTTTTTTAAGTTATGTTTTAATTGTTTAAAATCATTTTAGTGTTAAAAATTTCATTTAATTTAGAAAATCACTTTGAGTTATCAAATGAGTTTAAAATGTTTTGAAATTTTTTTGGGGAGTTCTCTGAGTCTTAACCAACGGTGGATATATGTTTATATTTTTTAAAATTAATTATGTTTGTGTTTTAGGGTTTGTGAAGATTAGGTGCATTTTGACTAACTTGACTCATGAAAGATTTTTCAAATAGTTCTCTGTTCATAGTAGACCTACCAAAATTTTCTTGGTATTTTCTATACAACATGCTAATTATTATGATTAATTTATGCAAATAATAGACATAAGCTCGCAAAACATGGATATTTATCTAGAGGTCTCCCTTAACTTTGGAAAAATTAGGGAATGTTCCCCTTATCAGAGGCTACAACATGTCAAAATTGCTAGCTATGGTGAAATGCCTACATGCATGGAGTGTTAAAAGACTCCTAACCCTAATTGATTTATTAAAAATGAAATACACATCAGATGGACTTCAAATTATTTCAACATTTTTTTTTTTCTGTTCACTGAGTAAGATGGTATTTTTATTTTATTTTTGTTATTTTTCTTTACCAAAATATAGATTTTCAAAGTTTAGGGTCATTTTCTGATTTATTTAATTCCCTTTTTATCTACTTACACACGCAGCACCATGTCAACCTACGACGGCTCCAAAAGCTCCATGCTTTGTGCTCCTATTTGACACCACCATCCACCTCAGTGGTGACATGTAAGGGAGCACTGTCTGGCTTGATCACATCCGTTGATGAGATAAATGCGTGATCAGACGGCTCTCCATCATCGTCCCCTATGGCCATGCCTGAGAAATGTCTATCTTCAAGACTTGATTTCTCTCTCATTTCTCAACCAAATTGAACAAAATTTTTTTAAATGCTCATCTAGACTAGAGGAACATATCTATATTGTTAAGATTCCATGAAATTAAGCCTAATCAAATGAAGAATCAAAATAGGCTCGGGAAGAGAGGGAGTTCACTACCTTTGCTCTGAGAAGGGAAGCTTCAATCATTGGTGGTCGATACATTCGTTGAGGTCCAAGGAGGCTAGAGATTGAGCCTCTTGCTGTGGTGTAAGGTCTAGGTATGAATTCGACCAAGCTCCATTTCAGGTGTTGGTCTAGCGCTATGCTAGGGTCTCCGTGGAAGGGGGATTTGATGGGGGCTTCTTCTTCTTCCACTGTAGTGAGGTGTGGGTAAGTTTAATTTGAGTTTGGTGGACTATGGAGGTGTATTGAGCTCTGTCCTTATTTTTGGCAAAAGTTTGAGCTCAAAGTTGAGCTTCCACAGTGGGATTCAGTGAGGGAAAATAATTGGCTTGAGCTGAAGAGGTTTTAAAGAATCTCTGTGAGCAATTTGGAGGGCTCTCTCTGAGAAATTTTTAGCACGCTCTCTATGGCCATGGAGGTGATCTTTTTAGAAAAATGGCTTAAGGATGGTTGTCATGGCCAATTAGGGGGTGAAAAGTGATGCTTAGGTGGAAGACAAAGAGGCCCCAACATTTGATTTGGATGAGGTGGCCTCTAGGTTCAAAATGAGTTTGATTTGGAGTAGGCGTCTCATGATTTTGGTTTTTCCCAGCTACTAAGCAGGCCGGCCAGGCAAGGGGAGGTGGCTAAGTGGTCAAGTGAGCCAGGGGAATATGTCACAACAAATAAATGAGTTGAGGTTTAGTTTTGGCAAAAATATCCAAGGCCTAAGCAAATATGGAATCAAAATCCTTTGATTTAGGGGACCTTTGGTCCATGGCTTAGCTTATGTGGTTTTATGGGGTTTATCTTTGTTACTAAGGTCCAACTAATGGCTGTGGAATAATTAATTTGGTGGCTTTCGGGTGGTTAGGCTAATTTTAGTGCATGGGTCCAATGTGGGTTCAAATGACCAAAACTTGGGTTTGGGCTAGGCTAGTCATGTCAATTGACCCAATTAATTAATGCATTTGATGTATATGATTGTAGTGAAAATTTTTTGTGAAGGATTGCAAGGCTTTTGAGTTCAATTGGGGGGTCAATTTGGAAGATTTTAAAGAGTTGGTCATTTTGGGCTTAATGGGATTGACTTGGGTCTAGATTGGGCTAGCCTTGGGCTTAGTCCAAATTGATTTTTTAGAATGGTCAATAGGAATCCCATGAAGAGTTTTCAACAGGAAGTGGGTGCCAATTTTGGGGCTAAAGCATTCAATTTGATGAAATTTGAAGACATAGTCAATTTAGGACAAATTTGGGGATTTTTGGATTTGGGTTGAAATTAAATGAAATTAACGATTCACCAAGGCCAATTGAAGATGAAGTTTGATGTTTAGGAATGTTATGAAGAGCTTACAACATAAATTGTGGCAATTTGAGTGGGATATATGTTCAATTTTGTGAGATTAAGTCACGTGACCAAAAGTGGGGACTTGATCTAAATCAAAATTTCGCTCAAAGCATGGGCCAATTAAGCCTGATTTGGTTTATATTGGTCATATTAAAGATGAATTTTAGTGTAGAATTAAAATTGGGCAAAAATTGGGACCAATTTGATGCACATTTTAAGTGGATTTGGGGAGACTGGGCCTTTAAAGGCTATTTTAGGGGTATTGGTCAAAATGATCAAAATGACTAAATTGGGTCATGTGGTAGTTAAGAAAAGGGAAATTGGGATTATTTGGAATATTTTTGAAATTTTTGGGATTTTTAAATTTTTTGGAATTTTGGACTAGGGAGGAGTATTTTGGTAATTTGACAATTTTTGGTGATTTTGGGTAATTTGGGTGTTTTCAAAAGGTTTGAGATGATTTTTGAACAAATTTAGGTATTTTTGGTAAATTTGGAAATTTTGGAAAAATTTAGGGTCCCAAGGGTATCTAGGTAATTTAAGCGAGTTTAGGGGCAAATGACTAAGTTGGGCATTTTGGTAGAGTTGGGATGCCAACAACCATAAATAAGCCATGGACCAATGAAAACCACATTTTGGGTCCTCTAGGTACTGGTCTTAGCTAAACCCCAACCTAGGGCCATGGGTTTAGTGGACCATCTACATGAGTATCCCAAAAGATTCAGGGGTCAGAGTCAAGAAAATTTTGGGTTTGCATTTGTGAGTGATTGTAAGTGAGGTGATTGCTGGTGAGTGCCTTAGCTCTAGACCAATACCCAAGGTCAATCTTAAGGTCTAACAGTCCTATAGAAACTCTCCTTGAGCTCCATCATAGTGACCCCACCTATTAAGTGTTAGAGATTAGGACAAATATGTAGAACTTCAAGTTAAGTAAAGAGAAGTTTGAAATTTCTAATGGTGAGGGTTCCTTCTCTAGTTTTCTAGGAATAATCAATAGGAAGTCTTATGGCTAGACCTTAGGCTACTAAAGAGGAACACTAGACCTCAACCAAAAATGAGGTCAACAAATGGACCCCCAATAGGTGTGGTGTGATGGGCAAGCACACCGCGCGTATTGGCGTTGACCGATGAGATCAAAAAAACCAATACAAACTCCTAAGTCAAGGGACATAGAAGGAGTGTGGGATTGTGTGTGTTATTTGCTTCCAGTAGGGTATAACAGGTGAATATTTGATCAAAGTCAAGAAGTAGGGAATCTATCTGGGGATTGGAGAGTGGATTTTGAGTTATGAGATTTCAAGAATTTATAGAAAATGGGAATCAATGTGTAAGTGCTGACCCCGAGGTGGGATTTGAAATTCTATTATTAATTTTAGAAGAGGGTCAAAAGTTAAGGACCGATCATGCAAAGAGAGGAATCAAAAGTGAGGGATTGATCTCAGAATAAGGATTTAAGGTTACGGATCAATCAGAAGAGAGAGCATCGGAAAGTAGGGACCGACCTTAAACGGGTGAATCAGAAATTAGGTACTTCATTGAAAATGAGAATTGAAAGGTAAGGATCTATCTCAAAAGTGAGCGTCGGAAGGTAGGGACCAACTTCAAAATGGTGAATCAGAAATTAGGGACCAACTTCAAAATGGTGAATCAGAAATTAGGGACTGATTCAAAAATGATAATTGAAAGGTAAGGATTAATATCAAAAGAGAGCGTGAGAAGGTACGGACCGACCCCAAAAGGGTGAATCAGAAATTAGGGACTGATTCTAAAATGAGAATTGAAAGGTATGGATCAATCTCGAAAGAGAGAGTCAGAAGGTTAGGACCAACCTCAAAAGTAGTTAATCATAAAATAAGGACTGATTCAAAAGTGAAAATGGAAAGGTAAGGATCAATCTCAAAAGAGAGTGTCAGAAGTTAAGGACTGACCTTAAAATTAGTGAATCAAAAATTAAGGTGTAATTCGAAAATGAGAATTGAAAGATAAGGATCAATCTCAAAAGAGAGCGTCGGAAGGTAAGGATTGACCTCAAAAGTAGTGAATCAGATTTTAAGGACTGATTTAAAAGTGATAATTGAAAGTTAAGGATCAATCTCAAAAGAGATCATCGAAACGTAAGGACCGACCTCAAAAGTAGTGAATCAGAAATTAAGGACTGTTGACCCAATTTTGGATGAGGTTTAGTTTTCCTTTTTAGTAGCCTAGGGTCTAGCCATAAGACTTTTCCTGTTAATTATTCTTAGAAAACTAGAAAAGGCACCCTCACCATTAGAAATTCTACCCTCTTCTTTACTCAACCTGAAGTTCCATATGTTGGTCTTAACCTCTAAGTACTTAGTAGGTGGGGTCACTACGAGGGAAACTCAAGATGAGTCACCCTTAGGATAGTTGGACCCTAAGGTTAACCCTAGGTGTTGGTCTGGAGCAAAGGCACTCACTACACTCACTACACTCATCTACACCCACAATCACTCACAACCCTGAACTCAATTTTCTAGCCTAGATCCCTTGAACTTTTTGGGATCTCATGTAGATGGTCCCCTAAACTTACTAGCCCTAGGGCTATGGTTTAGCTAGAACCACTGCATAGAGGACCCAAAATGGGGTTTCCATTGGTTCATGGCTTATTGGTGATGATTCGTACCTCTACTCTACCAAAATACACATCTTGGCCTTTTACCCTTAAAACACCCCCATATTACCAAAATACCCCTCCATAGCTCAAAATCCCAAAAATTCCAAAAATACCCAGAAAATCCCTATAAATCCTAAATATCCCCAATTTCATTTCTCTCAACTACCACATGATGCAACTTAGTCACTTTGCCATCTTTAACCAATGACCCTAAATTTGCCTTTAGAGGCCCAAATTTCGCCAAGCCCAATTCAAATGTCCATCAATTTGATCTGAATTGACCCCAACTCCAATCCTAAACTCAAATTCACATTTGATATGATCAAATTAAACTAAATCCAAGCTCAATTGGTCCATGATTTGAACCCAATTTTGATTTGGGTCTGGTTTGACCATAT
Source organism: Phalaenopsis hybrid cultivar (assembly GCA_002079205.1). Lineage (NCBI taxonomy): Eukaryota > Viridiplantae > Streptophyta > Magnoliopsida > Asparagales > Orchidaceae > Phalaenopsis > Phalaenopsis hybrid cultivar. The sequence goes on along the minus strand of JXCR01111715.1, from coordinate 99,117 downwards.
GACCTAATCTCACCAAATTGAACTCCTAGCCTAGTCAATTGGCCTTAACTAATGTTACAAAATATTTATAACATTCCTATACATCAAAATCAACCATCAACTAACCTTGGTGAATTCTCAAATCCATTTGATTTTGGCCTAAACCCAAAATACCCAAATTAGCCCCAAATTGGCTAAGTCCCCAAATTCCACCCAATTGATTGCCTTAACCTCCAAATTGGCTCCAATTCATGTTAAACACTCTTCATGAGGTCTCTATTGACCATTTATAACAATCAATTTGGACTATTCCCAAGGCTAACCCAAGCTAGATGCAAGCCTAGCTCAGCATGACCNAACTCAAAATTTAATCACAAACATCACACAAAACTACAACTTTAACTAAATTAAGACATATCTATCGGAANCAATAGAAAATAGTGGTGCCGGGATGATGGAACCGTGGGATCTTGACCGGTGTCGCTCTAATAACCTTTAATATGCGCATAATAAAATTTAAAGAACTTTAACCAAAGGGTCATCTGATTTGATATTATAACCAAATGACCTAGAAAATTTGAACTCTGCTATAACGAGGAGCTTGATGCTTACATGGTGGGTAGCCCGACCATCTTCAATGCAAGAGAATCTACAACAACATGTCTAACACATCCTTCCTTAACTTTAAAACAACAAAGCCATGGGATATCGAGGTTGTTTGCCAAATTTGAACCAATCCCCCTTTCACACTTTTTAGTCCGATATCTTTGAAATGTTCTTATCATTTGAATTCCTTCAAGATAATTTTCCTTGATTTTTATCGAGAGTATNGAGGCTTCCCACGGTTTAAATGAAATTATGGAACTCATTAAGTTGGGTTTAGTATGTTCATTTAGACTAAGTGAACCCAATAGAAAATAGTGGTGCCGGAACGAGAGAACCGTAGGATTCTAACTGGTGTCACTCTAATCAACTTTAATATGTTGTAGTGGTGTCGGAACGAGAGAATCGTAGGATCCTAATCGGTGTCCCTCTAATCAACTTTAATATACCCCTCCATAAAAATTTAAAGAACTTCAACCATAGGGCCACCTGATTTGACATTATAACTTGACACACTAAAAAACTCAAACTCGTCGCGGTGAGGAACATGGAGCTAGCATGGTGGGCATCACGACCATATTCAATAGCAAAATCTGTCTTCCCCAGCTAAACCAATCTTCTTTCCTTAGAATTAAACAACAAATCCATAGAACTTCGAGGTTGCTTGCTTATGCAACCTAAGCCCTCACATCATCTTTAGGCCTTTGCATAGCCCTGCTATACAATATAAGCCCTAAGTCGTCTTAGGATTCCGAGGTTGTTGTTTGTCACGATTTAAACCCTCACATCTTCCAGGCTATTTGTGTAATCATTTCACACGAATGTAAGCCTTAACTAATAAAATTGGCAGAATGAAACATTTAAATTTTTCTCCTCAAAATTGAAGCCAAACAGTATGATAGCTTGGGAAGTCACCAAGGTTCTCCTTTGGATCTATGACATCCCCTAGTTCTTCCTCCTTTTAACTCTACAACAAAATGTTACAAATTTGAACCAACCCCCTTTCACACCTCTACAGCCGATCTCATTAAAAAGTCCTACCCTTTGAAATTCCTTGAAGTTAATATTTCCTGATTTTTATCGAGAGTCGTAGGTGACTTTGGTCATTTAAGATGTAATTAACTATAGGGGCTTGCCCTTATAGGAAGCATGGCCGAACCCAACTTAATATAAACCATATTTAATCATTTATATTAAATAGGGGAACTTGTTGGTAAATACACAAGTTTCGCAGACCAAACGGACGTCATACTTTCCTTAGTTTATTTGATCGAGCTTCATTCTCAAGTCTTGTGTTTATCCTTTGTGATAGATACATGATTTGAGATACAGTGCTCTTTCATTTTAAACTATGAAAAATATGGGGTCAGATTGATTTCATACTCTAACGACGAGATTTTGATTCTGGCGACCGACAGCTTCTTACGGGCAACTCCCCTCCAACCAAAAATAAGGCCGACAACTTCTGTTGTTTGAGCTGGGGACATGCTTTTCTCTTCATATAAATCAAGTAATATTATCTTCACACATCGGTAATATGTCTATGTCCCTCTTGGACCAGATTACCCTTCTTTAAATATTATCTTCACACATCGGTAATATGTTCATATCCCTCTTGGACCAAATTACCCTTCTTCCGTACAAATCAAGAAATATTATCTCCACACATCGGTAATATGTCCATGTCCCTCTTGGACTAAAATACCCTTCTTCCATAGATACGTTACCCCATTTCTATCTTGGGAAAGTACGGCTAACTCCTTGGACTTCAGGACTAGTTGTTCAACCATCTTCGAACAGAGGGTTTCAGAAGGCCATTAAGGACTCTTTAAATTTTCATGTGGGGTCAGACCCCCAATAGGTGTGTCGGTGGACTAATTCCACCTGGGCATTTTCTACCACTAATTGGGTCCCGCACTGGGTTCTAAAATTTTTCACATCTCCCTTCCAGATTTGATTTGCTATTTCGTAAATTAAACCAAATTGTGTTGTGCTGCGCGCACTTTGAAAAATTAATTAAATTTTAAACAAAGATGTTAAAATTACCTGTAAATTAAGACCCACCCGGTCTACAGATCAACCTCCATTTTTAGTGCTTGCACTAAAGATTTTGAGGTTTTTGGCCATTATAGCTAACCCTATAACTTTCTGTTTTAAAGCCCGCTGAAATGGCCTACCCAACGCTGACCTTTTCCTGTAATCTGCCAACGGACCGCAACGCCCGTAACATCGCTCCCACCATCAAGTTCAGAGCTAGATTTGAAGACCTCGAGGTTATCCTCGGGAAAGCCCCATTCGTGGTAATGAAGATCACTGCCCCGAAAATATAATAACCATCTGCAGAATTCTGTTTGAACTGCCTTCAGGACTTCCCTGCCTGCAACAAGGCTAAAGCAGCTGTCATCAAGACTGCTATCCCTGCTACTGCTAAGGGAAAAGAAATGACGATCATTGAAGATCCGATTGAATCAAGTTTGAGGACTGTACCACTGACCTGAACTCAAAGGAGGAGCCACTATAGAAGAATTTGGAGGGCCATCAAAGCCCAGACTCCTGAAAACACACCCGTTGAGGGGGAGCCTCATCGAATTAAAGAGGTGCTACCATAAATTTATCCACTCCTATGAGGGAGTAGATTCCATCCTCTAACAGATACTGATGGATATGAGAGTATCCGGAAGATTGCTGCCGCATTTCCATCATTTCACAGACATGGTGAGGCGAGAAAGAAGTTTACTCCTATCACCCAGTTAGCACAGTATTCAGAAGGCTTGCTAGTAAAGAAGGAAGTTATGTTAGTGAGTTACTTAAACGAGTGGGACATGAGAATTCCCCTCATATGAAAAAAGAAATTTTGAAGGATGTTAAGTCCGTTAAAAAGTCTTTTAAGTCGACTGTAAAGTCACCTACCCGTGTTCTCGTCTGGTTCCGTTTGGGAAACCGAGTTGATACTGCTATGGTCACCACCGATCATACCACCACCAGGACCACAGGTCACCGACCGATTAAGTCAAGACTAGGTCTGAGAAGTTTACTTGTCATTCCTGCAATCATGGAAAGAAAGACAAGACGAGTACCTGACACTTTAGCCGGTCTACACCACGGGGAGCATACCTTCCCTCGACATTCCGATGTCTCTACTAAGATGTCCCGTCCTAAGGCGTCATCATCAAAGAAGAAAAGGGTATGGGTACCCAAGGTTGCTGCACCGATACAGTTCAATGAGCCTGCAAGACAGGAAGTAAACCCAGTGCCTAAAATATCTAACATCATCGTGATAATAGCTAGCGAGATGGAGGAACAAATAGAGGATATCCACCAAGGTCCTCCAGATCTTAAAACAATCAAGGAATCGATAATTGAGGAAAAAGTTGAGAAACTCATGATCGAGATTTCCGAGTTAGCTCAAATAATTGAGGAAAAAGTTGAGAAACTCAGGATAGAGATTTCTGAGTTAGCTCGAGAGCATGAGACAATGAAGATTTTGATTACAGTGATTACTTGGAGGAGGATTTCATGGATGTCCATGTGATAGAAATCAGAGCTACCACATCTATGCGAGGCTCAACCTCATACCGAAGAGAACACCATAGATGAGCTGCGTAGGGTTATCCTCCTAAGGGATGAACAAGTCAGTCTACTGGATAAAAGAATAGAAGAGATGACTGCAGCTATGACCACTATGGCCACCATTTAGGGGCAATCACAAGCAGTAAGATTGGCTTCTCCAGAGATTAATCAGCCAAAAATCATACACATCACAGATGAAAGAATGGAGGTTACTTCGACAGTGAAGATGAAAAACCAAAGAAGGATTCTCCATTAAGTGCCATGCCAGAAAAGGAGTTCAAGCAATGGTTGAACAAGTACGGGATGCCTTAGCCCTATCCAAGGGCGGTGCATCAATTTTAAAGGGTAGACCTTACCGGGATGAGTTCAATGTCGTCCCTTTCACCAAGGGTTTTGTGGCTCCAAACTTCAAGATATTCCATGGGACAAGAAATCCCAAACAGTACATGGCACATTTCCGAGTCAGTTGTGGCATCATGAGGATTAATGAGGCTCTGCTCTGCTAGTAGTTCGTAAGCAGCTTGTTAGTGATTGCTTTCGACTGGTACGGTGACTTGCCCAACGGGTCAGTTAAAACATTTTCTGAGTTGCAACAGTTATTTGTGAAGAGATTTGTCGGGGCGCAACATCATGTGTCTATTGGAGAGCTCATGATGGAAGAGCAGAGGCTTAATGAAACCTTGGCAGACTATATTTTGAGGTGGAGAAACCTTAGCATGAAATGTGAACCTCAGCTACACAAACATCAAGCGATTTAGATTTTCCTGAAAGCATTCATGGTCAGTAGCTTTCATGCTTAAGGGACTCACCATCAAATCCTTCGAGAAGCTACTTAGTAAAGCCAACGGACTTCAAGAAGAAATGAAGCACATGGAGCCGCATGAAAAGGCTAAGGTTACCAGAGTGTTCAAAAAGAAATCAGGGGTAGTCGTAACTGTAGACAAAAGAAAGCAGATGATAAAGATATATGCAGAAGAGAATCGCCAGTCTTTGTCACAATACTCTCAGAAAAGGAGTAGTCAATCCAACCAACGACCGTCTCAGGAGGGATCACCTCGAACAGCAGGTAAAAGAGTATCCATGTTAGAGAGACAGAAAGTTATTTATTTCTTCAAAGATGAAACTGTACCTAAAATATTCGAAAGCTTGATGAAGAAACAAAATTCAAACTACCTGATCCAAAGAAACCTGAAGAGGGGGATAGGAAAAATGAACCAAATTATTGCCCATACTATCGGTCTCTTGGGCACACTATAGACAAGTGTTTCGTCTTTAAAGACTGGCTTGAGAAGAAACTCAAGGAAGAGAATATAGCAATCCTAAAGGAGTATTTGAGAAAACCTGAAAAAGGTTCCATAAACATGATTTCAGCTAAGTCAATCTCGCCAATTGATCCATATGTCGGAACAGATGGATGGAGTACAAATTGGGATGAACTCAAGAGGGTCCTCAATTAAATACAGGATTCATCGAAACAAGCTTCTACGGACATCGAAGAAGAATGGAAGGAGGTCCTGAGTAGATCATCCAAGAAGATACTGAACAAGATACAGTCTGCATCAAAACAAGTCTTCATTCAGAGTCCGCAATATACCGAGCCCGAGATGAAGACTTCACCAGGAGATCTGTCATCATCAGGAACAAAGAACAAGAATAAGAAAAGCGTCACTGCCAAGATTTATAGCATGAGGGGTAGGATAGGGGCTGCCTCTACTAGATTGGTTGTCTCGGATTTGGGGAAGAAAATCCGTGAACACTTGACTTTGTATGATTATCTTTTTGTCCCTCCGGGGTCTTATGAATATAATGGTTGTGATTTAGGCTTGTATGATTATCTTTTTGTCCCTCCGGGGTCTTATGAATATAATGGTTGTGATTTCGGATATTTTTTGACTATTTCTGGTAATAATTGTATGATTATCTTTTTGTCCCTCCGGGGTCTTATGAATATAATGATTGTGATTTCGGCTACATTTTGCTTGTTTCTGGTGATAACGTAATTGATTATGACTGATCTAGCTGCGATCTCGATCCTCAAAATGATCCTTGAATTGTACTCTAGTCTGATGAGCTCGCTGTCAAATCCAAAGAAGACGTCAATGATATCGCTTACGACAACACCGATAACGAGGAGCCAACTCTTGAGCATCACGGTGCACCATTTAACATCAACTTAGATCTTTCCGACGAAGAGCAAAAAACACTGAAAGATTCAACAATGATATCTCAAAAAGAAGAAATCACAGAAGTCAACTTGAGGAGCGGGAAAGTGTTACCACCAAGAACATCTCCAAAAGACAAAGGAAAACAGATAATGACTCGAGAAGAGATACCCCCACCTCCACCAGTGGAAGAGCCACATAATCAAGATAAAATCGGAGGACCCTAAAAAATAGACTACAGCGTGCTAGCTCATCTTAGGAAGTTGCCTGCCCTATTAAGCATCTACGACGCTCTGATCCCGTCAAAGGAAATGAGAGAATCTCTGGTTACAGCTTTGCTTGATCCAGAAATTTGCTTAGCTTAGTTGGCTAGCACATCCTCAGATGAAGTTTGCTTGTTCAGAGAACATTCAGAGGTAACCTTCACAGATGAAAACTTGTTGCTCGGTACCGCTGACCACAACTGCCTGCTCTACATCTCCGTCAACATCGGCAGATTTGTGTTGTCCAGAGTATTAGTGGATCCTGGGGCATCTCTTGACATTAGCCTATTTGGATATTGAAGCTCAAGAGCTTACAGCTGATAAAATGATGTTAAGAGGATTCAAACAAAAGGAAGAAAGAGCCCTTGAATCAGTTACATTACTTATGAAGGTTAGAGAACTCGTGACAACCGTTAAATTTCATATCATCGACGCCGAGACCTCTTTTAACGATCTATTGGGACGACCATGGATTCATGAGCACAATATGGTTCCATCATCCCTACACCAGTGCATCAAATACCGCAAAGATGGTCAAGAGAATTGCATCAAGGGAGAATCATCTCTACATCGTGCATTAAATACCGCAAAGATGGTCAAGAAAATTGCATCAAGGGAGATCTACAACCATTTTTAGTGCACGAAGTTGGTATCCATGAAGATGTTGCTTACTAAGTGCCTCCAACGGAGACTGTCTTCTCGCGCGAGATTTTGACAAACAAAGATGAAGGTTTAGAAGAATCACAAAAGGCGGCCATACAACTCCGCTTCAACAACCTTCTACCAATCCCCTACGACGAGTTGGTGGAGGTTCTTCTAGTTTACGCACCCGAGGTCGAGGCCGGGGATGCAGACGAGGAAAGATCAATTTAATTGTTGAACGGACTAGGCCGACTATCAACATCGGTGATGAAGACAGTTCTGAAGATGAAATGATGATGACAAAGCAGAAGAAACCTCAGTATGAGATATCCCTAGAAGATACAGAGAAGGAATATGAAACAATGTATGATCGGATAAACCACTATGTGAATACTATGACCCTTACTCCAATTCTCCCTCAAAAGGTCAAGAGTTTAGAGGTCAAGGAAGTCCTTAGTGTTGGTTTGAAGCCGATCAAATTTTACTATGCTTCTACCTCTACTGAGCTTGAAAAATATGTAAATTTGGATGTTGATTCTAATGAATTAATGGAAATGCCTACCTCTACTGAGCTTAAAAAACATGTAAATTTGGATGTTGATTCTAATGAATTAATGGAACAAAACATGTAAATTTGGATGTTGATTCTAATGAATTAATGAAATTGCCTTTTGGTTACTTCTCACCTTGTGTTCAGAAGTTAATTTTTGGATGGTGATTCTAATGAATTAATGGAATTGCCTTTTGGTTAGTTCTCGCCTTGTGTTCAAAAGTTAATTCAACAGGTCTAATGAATTAATGGAATTGCCTTTTGGTTACTTCTCGCATTGTGTTCAAAAGTTAATTCAACCTGGACAATGAATTAATGGAATTACCTTTTGGTTACTTCTTGCCTTGTGTTCAAAAGTTAATTCAACAAGGATGAATTAATGGAATTGCCTTTTGGTTACTTCTCGCCTTGTGTTTAAAAGTTAATTCAACAGCGTGAATTAATGGAATTGCCTTTTGGTTACTTCTCGCCTTGTGTTCAAAAGTTAATTCAACAGGTTTAATGGAATTCCTTTTGGTTACTTCTCGCCTTGTGTTCAAAAGTTAATTCAACAGGGACACTTACCGAAATGAATGCCACTTCTTGCCTTGCTGTTCAAAAGTTAATTCAACAGGGACACTTACCAAAAAAAATGCCAAAAGATAAATTTCAACTTTTTGAAAAACTCTGGAATGCTAAAAGTTGAACTCCCAATTCAAAAGAAGGTCTCAGATTTGGTACACTTGGATCAGTCGATGATTTTGAATTTTGCATGGTTGTTACTAGTGGATCAGAAGAGGATTGCCTCGTTGTAGAGGATGTCACTACTGATCAACCAATAGAAGATGTTCCGCCAGAATTTGAGGAAGAAATTAAATCCACTGTCCATGAATTAAAAGAGATTAACCTCGGGACTGAAGAACGACCCCGACCTACATTTATAAGTTCTCTACTTGATGATGAAGAATCTGCATAATTGGTCAAACTATTAACAGAATTCAAAGATTGCTTCACATGGAGCTACGATGAAATGTCAGGGCTGTCAGCAGAGATTGCAGTCCATAAACTCGGGGTGAAAAATAATATAACCCCAGTAAAACAAGCTCCCAGGAAAATGCGCCTTGAAATAGAACAACAAGTCATCGCTGAGGTAAGAAAATTGATAGATGCCAACTTTGTTAAAGAAGTGCAATACCCCACGTGGTTAGCCAATATTGGACCTGTTAAAGAGAAAAATGGACAGATTCACATTTGTGTCGACTTCAAAGATTTGAACAAGGCATGTCGAAAAGACGAGTTTCCACTACTTATACCAAAAATGATGGTGGACATCACTTCGACACATGAAATTTTCTCCTTCATGGATGGATTGTCGGGATACAAACAAATTAAGATGGCTCTCAAGGATGCAGCACTTACAAATTTCAGAACACAGATTGGAATTTTCTACTACACAGTGATGTCGTTCAGCCTAAAGAAATCTGGAGCAACATATCAGCGTGCGATGACAAAGATTTTTGACGACCTCATCCATAATCAAGTAGAATGCTACGTGGATGATTTGGTCATCAAAAGCAAACAAAAAATAGACCATTTGTACGATTTGAGGATCGTATTTGAACGGTTACGATGTTATGACCTTAAAATGAATCCCTTAATGTGCGTCATTGGCGTTACCTCCCAGAAATTTCTAGGGTTCGTTGTTCGTGATCGGGGAATCGAGATCGACCCGGATAATATTTAAAGTATCTTGGAAATGCCTCCCCCTAAAACCTTGAAGCAGCTACGTTCCTTCCAGGGGAAGTTGGTATATCTAAGACGCTTTATTTCTAATCTCTCAGGTAGGTGTTAGCCTTTGTCGGCATTAATTAAAAAGGACGCCAAATTTATTTGGGAAGAGAAATTTCAGTGGGCCTTTAAGGACGTTAAACAATATTTAATGACACCTCCTGTTTTGGCAGCCCCTATCTCGGGAAAACCGTTGATACTTTACACCGCGGCTTTGGATGACTCTCTCAGAGCCCTCTTAACCCAAATCAATGAGGAGGGAAAAGAAAATGCGCTCTACTACTTGAGTCGTCGTCTAATACAGACGGAGATAAGGTATCCACCTATTGAGAAGCATTGTCTTGCATTAATTTTCACCGCTCAAAAGCTTAGACATTACATGCTTTCTTATAAGATTACCCTAATTTCAAAAGTTAATCCACTGCAATATCTGATGACCCGACCAACACTCTCCGGACGTTTAGCGAGATGGTCAATGTTCTTATTCTAATTTGATATAACCTTTGTTTTCCTCCATGCCATCAAGGGACAGATACTAGCAAACTTTCTCGCTGCACACCCACTGCCAGCTGGGTCCTCTCTCAACGAAGAGTTACCAGACAAGAAAATACTAAAAATGTAATTTTCTAGTCCGCAACACTGGGAAATGTACTTCGATGGTGCTTCGTCATCCAGGAAAGATAATGGATCAGGCACAGTTATACCAGGCAAAGCAGGGATCAGTTTGATCTTTATTACGCCAAATAAGGGCATGATGAGGTTCTCATACCCCCTGACAGAGTCGTGCACTAACAATGAAGCAGAATATGAAGCCTTAATCGCCGGATTGGAATTGGCAATTTTAATGGATATAACAAACATTGTCATTTATGGTGACTCTCAACTTGTCATCCAGCAGGTCGCTGGACAATACAAAATTATGAAACCAAGACTACTATAGTACCATCAGTACACAATGAAGCTCCTGGAGCAGATTCTTGAGGTGACTTTCTACCGGATTCCTCAAGGAGAAAATGCTCATGCCGACGCACTAGTAAAACTCACTAAAGTAATGGCATGTCCCCCGGAGGATTCCATTGAAGTCACGGTGCAAGGAAGAGGAGTCTTGTCTCGAAATAACTTTGAAACTCTACACAAGTTTGGAAAAGAAGAAACAATAAATACAGTTGTAGACATCAATGAAGATTGACTCACACATAAAATAAATAATTCTCTTCACTAAAACATACTAAAATTTACTTTAATAAATACTGTGTTTTGTTCTTGTTCATGCCAAACTTTGGCCCACTGACATTTTTTTCTGTCGTCTGCAGAAAAATGTCATGACAGAGGTTGATCTTTACCTTCAAGGATGGCTGGAACCTCGCATTGAATGAAGAGATGGCACCACAAGGAGGTGTCATAGATTTCAACATGGATCTCAACCAGGTTGATGTGGACTACAAGGGTCCTCTAATGGACATAGTCAGCAATAAAGAAAAGGAGGGACTGCCTTCACTTTTGAGGGTGACTACTCAAGATGATGTGTCACGCAAAGGATAGTGGAACAAGATCAGATGGAGGTGCCCAACCGTCTAACCTCCATGGTGGCTACTCCAGCAAGGGGCCTGATAGTCTCCTGTAGTGAAAAAACTACTGAATACTCAGCTTCGCAGGACGCAATGCATAAATGCAAGCCGAGTAAAACAGAGAGCCTTTCTGCGATAGGAACACAAGCGCCAAAGAGAGGTGAGCAGTTTTCTTACCCAGATTTTTGAAGGACATATTTACGACCCAGATCTGAGAGAAACTTCTGCCAGCCTGCCCACTACAGATGAAGAGTCAGGATTTATGAAAGAAGCAGATATGCTCCCAGTTCCGGATATCGTATGCAGAGGTTGCCCAACATGCAACGTTGAGGTACCAGCCGAGACATCACTTACGGGCGTATTTGTAGAATGCCCAAACTGCAACATTCTGCATCTATAGCATTTTAGTACATTAGAAGAATACACTTCAAGCACTAACGAGTCTACGACTCCAGACTTTGCGACAAATGAACCATATGTCCCACTGGGGACGGATCGACACACACCATGGAGCCCAGGATCATACATCCCACTAGAGGTTGAATCTCATATTCCGGATTGACCAACACCAGCTTGGGTTCCCGTCGAGGCCCAAAGGAAGGAATGCCCACGACAGCTGTCAACTCCTGGCATGGTAGAATACTACAAAATAAGCAAAGTAAATACAAAAGAATTTGAGTTCTATGAAGAGGTTCATGGAAGTTTTATTAACATATTGGAGAGCCTGGAGCTATATACCAGGGTTTTCTCTGAAACTAATGAAAGAAGCATTTTAGGTTGCATCTTCGATCTATGAGATAGAGGTCGAGCGGGCCTTCTCATGGAGAGAACATATTCCGAGCTAAAGAAATGGATGCGGGGAAAGGGAAGAATCACCATCCAATGCAGCTACAATTTTACGAACGACAGACAGGGAAATCCGCCTAGGATCCTCAGATATGACCAAGTGGATCCGTTACCACCGATGATAAAATGGATGATCAAGAAAATGGTTAAGTGGAATATTCTACCCACTACTTGCAATCCTAATAGTTGCATCATCAACATTTACGAAAAAGGTGACTGCATTCCCCCACACATCGACCCATGATTTTGTGAGGCCTTTCTGCACAGTTTCGTTCATGAGTAAAAGCAATGTTCTATTTGGAAAAGAAATCAATGTTGTCGGCCCTGGTGAATTCAGAGCTTCTGTGGAGATTCCTCTTCCAGTCGGTTCAGTACTTATTCTCAAGGGCAACGGTGCAGACGTTGTCAAGCACTGCGTTCTAGGAGTACGACACCGTAGGGTGTCTGTGACCTTCCGCAGAATGGATGACAGTAAAATACCATATGGATTCCAGCAGGACCCAGAATTAGAGGAGTTGTTTCCTTACGAGCTATGAGAAGGTTGTACCTATAAGTACATGCAAAGGGAACTCTTATCCTGGAGCATGACTTAGAAGGTTTGCTTGATCAGGAGCTCAATATACCAGGCACAGAGGGTTCACTTGTTTTCTTTTAATGACATATATCTGATGTATTCAGTCTATGATGTACTCATATCATGAGATGATTCTCAGTGTATTTCAGCATAGGTTACATGATGTACCTTATTGAAGCATTAGCCTATGTTTGATCTATAGCATCTTTATTGAAGCAAATTAATGGAAATTTCTCTCATATTGTGCCTTTTCGTCAGTTGCCTTTTTGTGTGATGGATGAAAGCCGTGAGTCATGCGATGGTTTGAAATTCCAATGAACAAAGAATGAAACAACAAATCGTCAACAACAAACAAAACACAAATGAAAAATAATCATAAATGAGTGAACAACAAAACAAATTTCTTTTTAAATCAACCTATTAAAATTAAAACTTTAAAAACACATTTTGAAAAATTAAATTGTGATAAAAACAACAAGAAAATAAAACAGACCTGTTGAGTAGATTCTTCCATTTTCGAAATTTCCTACTCTTCGTGTCCGCAACACAAGCATCTTTATCTGCATTAACTCTCTTCACATCCTCGTAGAATTTTGCATTCTGCACAAAACCTCACAAAGCTCTACAAATCTTTTACAAAATCAACCTTTCCACAGGATACATTTCTACAAATGCAACATCACAAATCTTTTCGAACGTTTCAATTTACATTCTCAAATCAGTACCTAAATTTTGATTCCCATCTTTTGAGGTCGATACCTAAATTTCGACTCTCTTCTCAGAATTGATACCTAAATTTTAATTCTTACATTTTCGAATCAGTACCTAAATTTTGATTCCTATCTTTCGAGAACGATACCTAAATTTTGACTCTCTTCTCGGAATAGATACCTAAATTTTAATTCTTACATTTTCGAATCAGTACCTAAATTCTGATTCCCATCTTTCGAGATCAATGCCTAAATTTCAATTCTCACAATCTTTGAATTGATACCTACATTTCAATTCTCACATCTTCGAATTGACACTTATATTTTAATTCTTATTCCCGAATCATTCCTACATTTCTAATTCATTACATTTGAGGTCGGTCCTTACATTCTGACACTCTCTTTTGAGAATTGACTTACATTTCAATTCTTATTCCCAAATTAGTCCTACATTTCTGATTCATTACATTCGAGGTCGGTCTTTACATTCCGATNATTTTGAGTAGTTTTCTTTATCTTTCTTCTTAAAATGATAAGTAATTAAGTTTTGGACGGAAGTTGTGAAAAATTTGAAATTTACAATTTGAAATTGAATGATTTCATGATCAAGTTATAATGCTTTTAGCCCTAATGCTCGAGTGTTTCAAGGTACAAACATTTCACTTTAAAACTGCATTTTATCATATGAATCTTCTAATGATGTATTACAGAAAAACAACCTCCTTATTATCCGACAAGATGCCTCGGATAAAATCATTGAACCAAAAGATCTAAAATCATATATTATATATTCATTTTTGACCAAATAAAAAAAACAAATTACTAAAGTTGTGAATTATAACTTACTATATATGAGATAAATTTTAAAAAAGTTTTTATAATTTAACATTAAAAATGAAAAATTTTAAGAAAAAATGCAAAACTGGCCAAATTGTCGTGTGTTACATGGAGAAAAGTGGCATCGCCATGCCATGTCCCAACTTTGACTTGTAAAAAAGTTTTTTATTAAATAAAAATATCTAATAAACTAAAACCCTATCTTTCCAATCCAACAGTGTCTCATAGGGCTATCAATAATGTTTGTTTTTTTGTGAACAACTCATCTTTAGCTCTTCAAGTAGCTCATGTTTGATTCTTTCCTCAAGCAAATGAGCTAACCACGAGTAACCTTTTTTAACTCATGAGCCAAAGATGAATTAATGTTTGTTCATTTGTGTTGTGCCCAAAAAGTCTTGTCGTCCTTCTCTTCAACTTCCATTCAAGTGTGTGGTCCTGCCCTTCATTTAATCCCACATAGCATTTACTTGACAATTTTACATAACTTTTCATCATTAAATTATGAATCACAATTTTCTCGAATCTGTTTCACACTTTAACGTGTGACTCCCTCTATGCTATTATGGAAGAATTTTATAATAAAAATAAAACCTTAAATGTTATTATATTATTTAATTTCATAAATTTTAATAAAATATTGTTTGAATCAAATATGAATTTAATTTGATCAATAAATTTGAATTGAGCCTAATATGAATACAACAACTGCAATCAGAAGTCTTTATCTCGTTAAGTGGGGGTCGGCTACATGAATCCTTTTTCTTGTAAGTCGAATCTAAAATATCTACTTTGCTAACCGAATCATCAGATGGTTCATGTTTAATGGGACCAAGCCATTAAGACAACTCTCTCCAATTTTGTAGGTTGCTACACTAACCTTACGGTTGATATATTCATTTCACAATTTATTTCTAAGCATAAAATTGAACCTAATATGAGTGAATGATAAAATTCAAACAAGTAGAACACTAGGAAACCTTATGCTCCTCAAGCTCCACTCGTTTACACCGGCTGCCTCTGAGGTCTATTTGTCCATCGCCCTGCCCCATCTAGTCTGCTTAACAGTTGCTCTGGCAGTAGAAGCTCGGCGTCTCCTCCAGGCCCTCACAAGCTCACACCTCCTCCATACCCTCACAAGATCGCGTCTCCTCCACGCCAGAGCAGTTTCCCTCACCGAGTAGTCTCGCCTCTCAGTTGCTTGTTTTCACCAACTGGTTGAATGTAATTAGGTGGATCTAAAAAGAGGCTATTATTATATGCTAGAGGTTTATTTTTTCTTTCTTTGGCAAGATTTATAACAATGGCCCCACAATTTTTTGCATGGGCTTAAAATGGAATGTCATGGAAGATTGGCTAAACCACGCTCGGCCGGTAGATTTGTGATCTTTTTTGTTGTGGAGTGCATAACGAGTTTGTCATGTATGTTATGTGGCAACACATGAAACGGTATGACAGCGGTTGTCAGTTTAGGGATTTTTTTTATCTCATTTTTAATATTACATTTAAAACAAAATTGTAATAATTTATCCTTATTGGGATGCTGGGAAAAAAAAAATTTCAAGTAATAGGACGTTTGTGCCTCAAAAAACATTCACAAATGATTTTCTTCTCAAACCCATGTATCCTACTTCTCAAATTGAGTGAATAAATTACCTTTGTAGCCCTACAAAACTCTTCATCTGACCAACAGTTCTCATCCATTACAGTACCTTGCGGCCAATGAGGATTAAAAATTACAGCTGCAATAGACGAAACAACCACAACTCTTTTCACATTTGTCTCCGAGCATGCTTTGAGAACATTTTTTGTACCCACAACAGCTGGGCTTATTAGTTCCACCTAAAAACATATTTCTTATCAGCGAAAATGTGTAATTTGGGCTACAAATAGGTTTAAAGAATAGTATCAATAAAAACATAAATCAAACATTTGATACCTCCGGATTTGTAATTTCACTTAATACAACAGGACTAGCAACATGGAAGACTCCTTCGCAACTAGAAATGGCTGCCTCAATAGCATCATAGTCAAGCAAATCTGCCTTAAAGAGTCGCAAGTTCTCTGTTGCCTTATCCAACCTCTTCAAATGGGCGTTCTTTTCATTGCCTTATATAAATAAAAGCTCGATAAGTCTTCCAATTTTATCAAAACAACAACCAATGTTGGAAGAGAAATAGAGGTATTTAACCATTCAGTTTAAGGGCTCAAAATATAATCATTAAAGGAAACGATATAGACTCCCAGACAATAAGTATGATTTAGTAAATCCTACAAATTCATATTCAGTAAGTCTTCAGAGGATTAAAAGTTGAAAACTATTTAACATGGTTATTAATAAAATATAAAATTTATGAGGCAATAGATTATTAAATAAGTTGAATCATGTGATAGCAAGTCTTGAATTTAATTAATATGAGAACTAGCTAAAACTGAATCAAATTTAACATCTCCAAAATTCTATTTGGCTTGATTTAAACAAAATATTGCTTAAATCCTGCATAAAAGTAACTGTTGGATGTAAGCTAAATATTGTTTAAATCCTGCTAAAAAGTCAATTCATGTGGGAAAGTGATCTTAAGATGTTTAGAAAAATAATAATAGGACTGTAACAGCTATTGCGCATCATGAATTATAAACAAACAAAGAAAAATAAAGATAAGGAAATAGATAGGGTACTCGGATCCCTGAGGGTGCCATGGACCACATAGCCCTTGGAGAGTAGAAGCTTCACAAGCCATGAGGCAATGAAACCTCCTGCTCCAATAACACAAACTCTCTTAGTCTCACTCTGATGCTCCTCCATCTTTAGTTCTGGCTTATCTTTCGCTCTCCCTCTCTTCTCTTAACTTGGGTGGAAATACTCTAGCCCAAAGCTATAGATTTTATAAAGAAAAGTTTTGGTGCATAACAATTAAATTTTATATATNATGCTCCTCCATCTTTAGTTCTGGCTTATCTTTCGCTCTCCCTCTCTTCTCTTAACTTGGGTGGAAATACTCCAGCCCAAAGCTATAGATTTTATAAAGAAAAGTTTTGGTGCATAACAATTAAATTTTATATAATTCTATATTTATAATATTTTAGTGCTATAAATTTATTCATGAAAAAATGAATTTCTCTTTTAAAAAGACATTAATGAGACTATTTTATGGCTGTTTAAAATTTAAGAGATAAGTAAATATATAAAAAATATGGGGCATTTATGTAGTTGCCACTCGTATTTTTTTTACCATCTCTCTCTCTCTCTCTCTCTCTCTTTATATATATATATATATTAAAACTTTTAAAACAAGAAAGTAAAATAAGTCAGCAATGACGATTATAAATTTCAAAAATAAATGTAAATAATTTTGCGAGGATGTGATAGAAAGTATGTGTGAGAGCTTAGGTTACTATTATTTTTCTTTTTTTTTTTTCAATTTTATAGTTCTCTCTTATCATGTACCCCATCCCTTCTATTCTGAGCAAAATGTCACTTCCCAAAAGAGCTATTTGGGTGGCGGGTAGTCCAGGATTTAAATATTATTTTTCGGCTCTATACCTAGCTGATGTGAAACATTTTGACCGTGACATTCTCCTTCACCCAATCACGTGATGCCCTCGTCATAGATCGGCTCATCCGAGGGTCCCACTGAACCATGGAGAATCCACACAATTGGCAAGCAGTAATTTGTTTTGATATCATTTGCCACCTCCCAAAAGAGCTATTCAGGAGCAGCCCAGGACTTAAATATTGATTTTCTACCTTATACCTAGCCGATGTGGGGTTTTTTGTCCTTGATATTCTCTTTCACTCAATCACGTGACTCCCTCGTCACACATCGGCTCCACCGTGGGTCCCACTGAACCGTGGAGAGACCACATACATGAAGGGCAGTAATCTGCTCTAATACCACTTCTCACATCCCAAAAGAG
>JXCR01111715.1:69872-80600 GCA_002079205.1 Phalaenopsis hybrid cultivar | reverse complement strand
AAACCTTACACCAAGACCAGGGACTCAATCCCTAGCCTCCTTGGACCCCAACGAACGTGTCGAGCACCTCTGATCGAAGCCTCCCTTCTCAGAGCAAAGGTATAAAACTCCTCCTCCTCCCAATCTTATTTTAATTCTCTATTTACTTAAGCTTGATTTCATGGCATCTTAACCGTATGGATATGTTTGTCTCACTTAGACGAGTCCATAGGATCAAACACGAAGTGATTTGGTTGAGTCTAGGGCGAGATCTTAAGGTTTTACTATGGATGGGCACGGGATCATTCTATCGAGGACGATGACGGGGAGCCGTCCGATCGAGCGTGTATTAAATGGATGGGGGAGATCGAGCCGGACAGCGCTTCGGGACATAATCAACGGGCTGAGTCAACAAGCTACGTGGACGGTGGCGTCCAACCAGAGCGCGCCATGCACGCCTTTGGAGCTACCTAGAATCTAGTCAGCACGCACTGTTTAAATAGATAAATAACGGCGGCAACCAACAAGAGCGCGCCACACATGTCTTCGGAGCTGCCTAGGATCTAGTCAGCAACGCGCTGTTTAAATAGATAATAGGGCTTTTTCCGCATGCCTTCGGAGCTGCCTAGGATCTAGTCAACACACGCTGTTTAAATAGATAAATAGGGCTTTTTAAATTATTTAAATGCCTAACTTAGAAAATCCATAACTTTGTGTAGAAAAATCACAAAAATAAAATAAAAATACCCTTTTGCTCAAAAATCCATAACTTTGTGTAGAAAAATCAAAAAAATAAAATAAAAATATCCTCTTGCTTAGTAATACATAACTTTGTGTAGAAAAATCATAAAAATAAAATAAAAATACCCTCTTGCTCGGTGAATAGAGGAAAATAATGTGGAATAATTTTCAAGTCCATTTGATGCATAAAATATTTTTAATTAATAAATACTATTTGGAATCATTTGATCCTCTATGCATATTGACACATCACCTTGGCTTGAAGTTTTGACATGTTATAGCCTTTGTAAGGGGGAACATTCTCTGATTTTTCCAAAGTCAGATGAGGTTCCTATATAGAGATCCATGTTTTTCAAGTTATTTCACACCATTTCCTTAAGATAATCATGAGCATACTGGTTATTAAATCCCAAGAAAATTTTGGAAGGTTTACCATGACCAGAGAAACCTTTAAAAATGATTTCACGGGTCAAGTCATTTAAAACATCCTTAAATTTTCCAAATACTAAATCACTAAGATAATTAATTTTGAAAAATTGNATTAAACCTATAGCCTAGTCAATTGGCCCCAATTAATGCTACAAAATCTTGATAACATTCCTATACATCAAAATCAAACCATCAATTGGCCTTGGTGAAGCCTCATAGCCATTTGATTTTGGCCTAAATCTAAAATTCCCAAATTTAGCCCCAAATTGGCTAAGTCCCCAAATTTTACCCAATTGATTGCCTTAACCTCCAAATTGGCATCCAATTCATGTTGAAAACTCTTCATGAATTCCCTATTGACCATTTACAATAATCAATTTGGACTTAGCCCAAGGCTAACCCAAGCTAGACCCAAACCTATTCCAACATAACCAAATTGATTAAGGTTCAAAATTCCATCAAATTGACCCTCCAATTGAACTCAAAACCATTTCCATGCTTCACCAAAGTTGTTATTTATGATCATCTACACCAAATGCAACATTTATTTTGGCTAATACCACTATGCAGAGGACCCAAAATGGGGTTTCCATTGGTTCATGGCTTGTTGATGATGGTTGGTACCTCAAATCTACCAAAATACCCATCTTGGCCTTTTACCCCTAAAACTCCCCCAAATTACCAAAATACCCCTCTTGAGCCCAAAATTTCAAAAATTCCAAAAATTCCTGGAAAATCCCAATAAATCATAAATATTCCTAATTTCATTTCTCTCAACTACAACATGACTCAATTTGACCAATTTTACATTTTTTAACCAAAACCCCCATATTTCCATTTAAGGGCCCAAATTTCCCCAAATTCAACTCAAATTTCCATCAATTTGATCTCAATCGACACCAATTTGAATCCTAAACTCAAATTCACTTTCTATATGACCAAAATAAACCTAATCCAAGCCTAATTGGCCCATGATTTGAGCTCAATTTTGATTTGGGTCAAAACCCCAATTTTGACCATATGACCTACTCTAACCAAATTGAACCCATAGCCTAGTCAATTGGCCTCAATTAATGTTGAAAAATATTTATAACATTCCTATACATCAAAATAAACCATCAATTGGCCTTGGTGAAGCCTCATATTCATTTGATTTTGGCCTAAATCCAAAATTCCCAAATTTAGCCTTAAATTGGCCAAGTCCCTAAATTTCACCCAATTGATTACCTTAACCTCCAAATTGGCATCCAATTCATGTTAAAAACTCTTCATGAGGTCCTTATTGACCATTTAAAAAAATCAATTTGGACTTAGCTCAAGTCTAACCCAAGCTAGACCCAAGCCTAACCCAACAAAACCAAATTGATTAAGGTTCAAAATTCTCTCAAATTGACCCTTCAATTGAACTCAAAACTATTTCCTTTCTTCACCAAAGTTGTTTCTTTTGATCATCTACACCAAATGCAACATTTATTTGGTCCAATTGACATGGCTAACATAGCCCAAACCCATGTTTTGGTCATTTGCACCCATTTGGACCCATGCACTAAATGTGACCTAACCACCCTAAAGTTACCAAATTAACTCCATCACAGCCATTAGTTAGACTTAGTGACCAGTACAAACACCATGAAGCCACCTAAATCAATTCATGGACCAAAGGTCCCCCAAATTAAGGGATATTATTTTCAAAAATGCACATGCTTAAGATATCTTTGCCAAATCAAAGCATATTTGCATTAAATTGTTGTGATGGATTCCTCTGGGTTCCATGAGCTCCTAGCCACCTCCCTCTGGCTGGGCGGCCAACCTAGTGGCCGAAAAAACTCAAAAATGAGATCCACCCCATGGTACCTCACCCAAATCAAACCTAGAGGCCAGCTCATTGAAATCACATTGAAGAGCTTTTCTGCCCTCCACCTAAGCACCACAATGCACCCAAACTTGTGCCCTGAGAGCTACCCCATGGCCATTTTTATAAAAACTCGCCTCCCACGGCCATGGGAGGTGTGCTGAAATTTTCCTAGAGAGGCCTCTCCAACTTCACATAGAGCTTCCCTAAGATCCCCTCAGTGCTCTCCGACCATTTTCCCTCACCAATTCCCATTGTCAGAGCTCAATTTTGAGATTGTAACCTTATCGGAAGCCGGGACAAAACCCAACACACCTCCACAGTCCACCAAACTCAAATTAACTTCACCCACACCTTCACAATAGTGAAAGAAGCCAAAACCCGATAAAATCCCCCTCCCAGAGAGCCTCTACCATAGCTCTAGACCAACACCCAGATTCGATCGTGATCGAATTCATACCTATGCCTTACACCACAACAAGGTACTCAATCCCTAGCCTCCTTGGACCCCAACAAACATGCCAAACCCCTATGATCAAAGCTTCACTTCTCAAAGCAAAGGTATAAAACCTTACATCCCGAGCCTATTTTGATTCTCTATTTAATAAGGCTTAATTTAATTGCATGATTACCATATGGATATGTTTGTCTCACTTAGACAAGTCCATAGGATCAAACCCGAGCTGATTTGGTTGAGTCTAGGCTGAGGTCTTAGGGTTTTAGTGTGGACGGTCACGGGATCATTCTAACGGGGACGATGACGGGGAGTCATCCGATCGCGCATGTATCACATAGATGGCCAAGATCGAGCCAGACGAAGCCTTGGGACAGAAACAGCTGGCCGAGTCAACATGCTACATGGACGGCGACGTCCAACCAGACCGCGCCACGCATGCCTTCGGAGTCGTGGTAGGATGGNGACGGCGACGTCCATCCAGAGCGCACCACGCATGCCTTCGTGTAGAAAAATAGGGTCTAGTCAGCACGCGTGGTTTAAATATATAAATAGGGCTTTTCTTATTTATTTAAATACCCTTAACTTAGAAAATTCATAACTTTGTGTAGAAAAATCACAAAAATAAAATAAAAATACCCCCTTACTTAGTGAACAGAGGAGAACAATGTGAAATAAATTTCAAGACTATTGCATATTTTATTTTTAATTAATTAAACACTGTTTTGAATCATTTGATTCTCCATGCATATTGTCACATCACCTTGGCTTGAAATTTTGTCATGTTGTAGCCTCTCTCAAGGGAAATGTCCTCTGATTTTTCCAAAGTCAAAAGAGGTTCCTATACAAAGATCCATATTTTTCAAGTTATTCTACATTATTTCTTTAAAATTATCATGGAAATTAGCATATTGATTAGAAAATGCTAAAAAAAAAANCGGGCACGGGATCATTCCATCGGGGACAATGACGGAGAGCCGTTCGATCAAGCGTGTATCAAATGAACGGGGAGATCAAGCCGGACAGCGCTTCGGGACATAAACTGCGGGCCGAGTCAGCAGCTACGTGGAGCGGTTTAAATAGATAAATAGGGCTTTTCTTATTTATTTAAATACCCTTAACTTAGAAAATTTTAAATAGATAAATAGGGCTTTTCTTATTTATTTAAATACCCTTAACTTAGAAAATTCATAATTAAATAGATAAATAGGGCTTTTTCTTATTTATTTAAATACCCTTAACTTAGAAAATTCATAAATTAGATAAATAGGGCTTTTCTTATTTATTTAAATACCCTTAACTTAGAAAATTCATAACTTTGCGTAGAAAAATCACCGGCGGCAACCAACAAGAGCGCGCCACACATGTCTTCGGAGCTGCCTAGGATCTAGTCAGCAACGCGCTGTTTAAATAGATAATAGGGCTTTTTCTTATTTATTTAAATACCCTTAACTTAGAAAATTCATAACTTTGTGTAGAAAAATCATGAAAATAAAATAAAAATACCCTCNCTCAGTGAACAAAGGAGAACAATGTGGAACAAATTTTAAGTCCATTTGGTGCATATTTTATTTTTAATTAATCAAACACTGTTTTGAATTATTTGATGCTCCACGCATAATGGTACATCACTTTGGCTTGAAATTTTAGCATATTGTCGCCTCTATTAGGGGAGGTATTCTCTGATTTTTCCAAAGTCAGAGGAGCTTCACATATAGAGACCCATACTTTTCAAGATATTTCACATTATTTCTTTTAAATAATCATGGAAATTAGCATATTGGTTATAAAATCATAAGAAAATTTTGGAAGGTCCACTATGACTAGAGAAACCATTAGAAATAATTTTATGAGTTAAGTCATTTAAAATATTCTTAAATTTTATAAATACTAAATCATTAAGATAATTAATTTTGAAAATTTTAAACATTTAAATGATTTGATTTTTGATCTCCACTGTCATCTATGATCCAGAGAACTCATCATAAAAATTTCAGAATATTTTGACTTCATTTGACACCTTAAGTCGATTTTTAAAGATAAATATCACTTTTAACACTTAAATGATTTTTAAAAATCAAAATATAACTCAAAAAATTATGAAACATAGTTTTTTGAGTTCTCTGTGATTAAGGGTATTTTGTAAAAGTAAAATAATATTTAAAATTAAAACTTGATTTTTAGCCTATTCTAAATATTTAAATAATTAAAAATTCATAAAAATCATAAAAATAAAAAAACTCATGGAAATGTTCTAAATTGTTTCCTAATCACTTAGGAACAATTAGAGTATTTTTCCTGATTTTCTAAATAAAGATATTGAATTTGAAAGCTTAAAAATAATTTTTAAAAAAGGCTAAAAATGAGTTGTTNAGGCCTAATTCAAAGAGGGGAATGTGTAACCTCTGATCTTAATCAATTTATTTGATGCTTGAAACACAAGGGGTGGTATAAACAAATCTCACTCTTAATTAAGATTAATAAATTTCTAAATTATTAAAATTTGAAAGTTTATTAAAATTAAATGTAAAAAGATAAGTTAATAAATTTCTAAATTATTAAAATTTGGAAGTTTATTGAAATTAAATGATCTAGATAAGTTAATACATTTTAATTATTAAAATTTGGAAGCTTATTAAAATTAAAATGAGTCCAAATTAAGATTAATAAATTTCTAAATTATTAAAATTTGAAAGTTTATCAAAATTAAATGATCCTCATTAAGATTAATAAATTTCTAAATTATTAAAATTTGGAAGTTTATAAAAATTAAATGATCCTCGATAAGTTAATAAATTTCTAAATTATTAAAATTTGGAAGTTTATTAAAATTAAACGATCCTGGACTGGGGTATGACTTTTGAAGCCAATAATTAATCAATTTAATACCCCTATTTTGATTTTCAAATAAAATCCAAGTGGGGTATGACTTTTGAAGCCAATAATTAATCAATTTAATACCCCTATCTTGAAAAAAGATAAGTTAATAAATTTCTAAATTATTAAAATTTGGAAGTTTATTGAAATTAAATGATCTAGATAAGTTAATACATTTTAATTATTAAAATTTGGAAGCTTATTAAAATTAAAATGAGTCCAAATTAAGATTAATAAATTTCTAAATTATTAAAATTTGAAAGTTTATCAAAATTAAATGATCCTCATTAAGATTAATAAATTTCTAAATTATTAAAATTTGGAAGTTTATAAAAATTAAATGATCCTCGATAAGTTAATAAATTTCTAAATTATTAAAATTTGGAAGTTTATTAAAATTAAACGATCCTGGACTGGGGTATGACTTTTGAAGCCAATAATTAATCAATTTAATACCCCTATTTTGATTTTCAAATAAAATCCAAGTGTTAATAAATTTCTAAATTATTAAAATTTAGAAGTTTATTAAAATTAAATGATCCTGAACTTAGTAATAAATTTCTAAATTATTAAGATTTGGAAGTTTATTAAAATTAAATGATCCTGGATTTAGAAAATTTCTAAATCATTAAAAATTTGGAAGTTTATTAAAATTAAATGATCCTGACTTAGGGATTATGACTTTTGAAGTCAATAATTAATCAATTTAATACCCCTATCTTGAATTTCAAATAAAATCCTTAATAAATTTCTAAATCATTAAAAATTTGGATGTTTATTAAAATTAAATGATCCTGGACTTCGGGGTATGAATTTTAAAGTTAATAATTAATCAATTTAATACCCCTATCTTGATTTTCAAATAAAATCCAAATCATGAATCATGTAACTAATCAAGACACTCACCTAGGTCTTAAGGGCTTAGTGGTGACTTAGGCTAAATCGATTGACTAAAAGAGGATTAGAGAAATAAACATAATTATATCAAACATCCTTGAAACACCACCTTGACTAAATGAGGATTAGAGAAATAAACATAACTAAATCAAACATCCTTGAAACACCACTACGTGACTTTACTAATTAAGACACTCACCTAGGTCTTAAGGGCTTAGTGGTGACTTTGGCTAAATCAAAATTAACTAAATAAGACACTCGCCTAGGTCTTAAGGGCTTAGTGGTGACTTGGGCTAAATCAAAATTGACTAAATGAGGATTAGAGAAAGAAACATAATTAAATCAAACATCCTTGAAACACCACTAAGCCCAATTAGGTGAGAAATAAACATAATTAAATCAAACATCCTTGAAACACCACTAAGCCCAATTAGGTTTAAAAAATTGGCTGAGTGTTAAAATTACACTAACTTGCCTCTTAAGTGTCTTCACCCACATAATTTTCAAATTAAATGATAAGTGATAATTACCCTATTCTTAGGGATAATTGAGACATCAATGTTCACTGAGTAATAAGGGTATTTACAGGATGAACCATTAAGCAACATAATAAGTTTAAATGGACTCGAGGCTTTTCATCAGTTGGTGAGAGGGAGGCATGGACCTGCTTCCCTCTCCGAACTTGTTGGATAATTAGAGGCCTATTAAACTTAATATTCTTCGCTCAATGAAATCATCCTTAATTAAACTTTTAATGAGAGGCTTATTAAACTTAATATGCTTCGCTCAATGAAATCATCCTTAATTAAACTTTTAAGGACTCACCAAGATATGACATAAGGGTTAGTCGCTCAATGAAATCATCCTTAATTAAACTTTTAAGGACTCACCAAGATATGACATAGGGTTGGGAAAATTGCTCACCATGATATGACATAGGGTTAGGAAAATTACCAAAATTTTACCTTTCCTGCTCTTCATAAACTGTCTTAACACGCATTTTAAGTTTCAGGTGGTGGAACGAGAAGACTCGCCAGGTACACTTTTACAGTTTTCAGCGTTGTCTTTCTTGTACTTTCATACTGTACTTTTATACCTGCAAATTTGCATGCTAAACAACGATGTCACCCTGCATGAAAACTAAAACCATTATGATAACCACATAACCATAATCAAAACCAAAATTAAAATTACCCAAGATAAACTCACCTCCACAACATTCAAAATATAAAACAACTCAAAATTTAATCACAAACATCACACAAAATTTGCATGTTAACCATAACCATAACCCAAAACCAAAATTAAAAATCAACCAAGATAAAATGGATAGCCACAGAACCAAAATAATCCCAAAACCAAAGCCAAAACCAAAACTAAAACTAAAATCAACCAAGATAAAATTCACCTCTTGCATGTTAACCAAAACCATAACCAAAACCAAAACTAAAATCAACCAAGATAAAATTCATCGCTTTGCATGTTAACCATAACCCAAAACCAAAATTAAAAATCAACCAAGATAAAATTCCCCGCCAGGATATCCACAAAACCAAAACCAAAACTAAAACTAAAATCAACCAAGATAAAATTCACCCCCACGCATTCAAAATATAAAACAACTCAAAATTTAATCACAAACATCACATAAAACCACAACTTCAATTAAATCATAACCATAACCCAAAACCAAAATTAAAATCAACTAAGATAAAACTCACCGCCATAACATAACTTGCATGTTAACCAAAACCAAAACTAAAATCAACCAAGATAAAATTCACCGCCACAACATTCGAATAAACCAAAACCAAAGCTAAAACTAAAATCAACCAAGATAAAATTCACCCCCACAACATTCAAAATGTAAAACAACTCAAAATTTAATCACAAACATCACACAAAACTACAATTGCAACTAAATTAAGACGTCTCTATCCAAAATTTAATCACAAACATCATATAAAACCACAACTTTAACTTAATTAAGATGTCTCTATTTGATGATCGACTAAAACTAAAATCAACCAAGATAAAATTCACCCCCACAACATTCAAAATATAAAACAATTCAAATTAATCACAAACATCACACAAAACCACAACTTCAACTAAATTAAGATGTCTCTATCGGATGACCGGGAATCCCTTGGAGGAGGTAACCTACGGTTGCTAACGAGACTTCTCATGGTTTAAATGAAATTATGGAACTCAAGTTTAGTAAGTTCATGGCTTCCCAAGGCTAAATGAAAGTATGGAACTCATTAAGTTGAGTTTAGTAAATTCATTTGGACTAAGTGAATCCATGAAATTATGGAACTCATTAAGTTGAGTTTAGTAAGTTCATTTGGACTAAGTGAATCTAATATAAAATAGTGGTGCCGGAACGTGTTGGGTTTAGTAAGTTCATTTGGACTAAGTGAATCCAATAGAAAATAGTGATGCCGGAACGAGAGTTGGGTTTAGTAAGTTCATTTGGACTAAGTGAATCCAATAGAAAATAGTGATGTCGGAACGAGTTAGTAAGTTCATTTGGACTAAGTGAATCCAATAGAAAATAGTGGTGCCGGAACGAGGGACCTGTAAGTTCATTTGAACTAAGTGAATCCAATAGAAAATAGTGATGCCGGAACGAGGGAACCGCAAACCATTTGGACTAAGTGAATCCAATAGAAAATAGTGATGCCGGAACGAGGGAACCGTAGGACCCAAACCGGTGTCGTTCTAATCAACTTTAATATGCCCTCATAAAATTTAAAGAACTTCAACCATACAGCCACCTGATTTGATATTATAACTTGACACAATAGATAACTCAAAGTTGACTTCAACCATAGGGTCACCTGATTTGACATTATAACTTGACACACTAGAAAACTCAAACTCGTTAACTTCAACCATAGGGCCACCTGATTTGATACAACCATAGTGCCACCTGATTTGACATCATAACTTGACACACTAGAAAACTCAAACTCGTCACAAAACTATAGGGCCACCTGATTTGACATTATAAATTGACACACTAGAAAACTCAAACTCGTCGCGGAAGGAGCTTGGAGCTAGCATGGTGGGCAGCACAACCATCTTCAACAGCAAAACCTGTCTTCCTCAGCTAAACCAATCTTCCTTCCTTAGAATTAAACAATAAAGCCCTAGGATTTGGTCATTTAGAATGTAATTAACTATAGGGGCTTGCCCTTATTGGAAGCATGTCTGAACCCAGCTTAATATAAATTCTATTTAATCTTTTATATTAAATGGGGGAACTTGTCGGCAAATACAAAGATTTCGCAGACCAAATAGATGTCATACTTTCCTTAGTTTGTTTGATCGAGCCTCATCCTCAAGTCTTGAGTTTATCCTTAGGGATAGATAAGGGATTTGAGGTACAATACTCTTTCATTTTAAACTATGAAAAATATGAGGTCAGTTTTATTTCATACTTCAACGTCCTTCCAAAGCGGGCGACGAGATTTCGATTTCATTGGCCGACAGC
>JXCR01111715.1:29403-69821 GCA_002079205.1 Phalaenopsis hybrid cultivar | reverse complement strand
ATATATATATATATATATATATATATATATGGGGATCACACGTAAGTATATGTATCGTTATCAAGTAATATATGACTTTTTGGTTAAAACCTGAATATTGAACTCACAGGGAAACTCACGATATGCACTATTGAACAACAAACTTTTTATTTCAAAATGAAAATTATTTAAATTATAGATATTTTTATAGTAATTAAAATTCAAATCTTTTTGGTATTTTTGATATTTTGACAAAACAGTAACAACCTCTAAAGATAACTTGAGTTTATGTAGTGTATGATTTCTGTTGTGAAAGTATGCAAATTATGTTGTGCCAAATAGAAGCAATATTATTATTTACCCTTATTAGAGATGCTATAAAGAATATTTCCTAATTTAAAGTATGAATAGTTTTGAATACTGACCAGGCAAGGAAGATACTAGCTCTCACTCTGGAGTTCCCTCAGTTCCCTCCACATGGGGGCTAACATCTCGTATCAGAACCTAAAATAATAAACCAAGTTGGGGGCTTTCACCTATCACTTTAAAGTCCTCTGACTCTACACCCTTGAAAAATTATTTCCCTATTTATTTGCACTTAATCATATGACTTACATTCTCATTCATACAACTTCATGTGATTCTTGCCAATTGTTGACTGAGATAATACCAGCCCGATTCTTACATGTTCTAACAAAAAATTTTAACATCTAGATAAGTCAGATCAAGAAGTAAATGAAGTCCATGGAATTAAATCATCACAACTTCTTTAAACATTAAAGACTAATACTATCCACAACTTCCATCCAACACTTTAATTACTTATCATTTTAAGGAGAAAGATAAAGAAAACTACTTAGAATCCATGGAGAAAATAAATCCACACTTTAGTTTAAAAGTATAAATCATTGTCAAACCAACAAGAAATCTCGATTAAAACCAAAAGTAGTTCAAAAACAAAGATAAAAACTTATCTCAAATCCTCCACCAGACTCTTGAAGTTCCTTTGAATCTCTTCTCTCTTACAACACCATTGACTCTCACAATAAAACTAAAAACAAAAAGGATAAAGTAAATTTGTGGTGCCTGAAAATCTCTCCAAACGTTCCTCCATGAACTTCTTCAAGAACTTCTTAAGACTCCCCCTTTTCAAGCACATTTCTAAAAGTCTAAACTTCCTTCTTTTATAAATTTTCAAGAGGTTCCTTGGTAACTCTTCAAAATGTGTCCCAATTTGATGCATTATCCAAATGAAGCCTCTTTTCACAAGTCTGGTAACTCTTCAAAATGTGTCCCAATTTGATGCATTATCCAAAGGATGCCTCTTTTCACAAGTCTTTTAATCATATTTTCATTTCTAGTGGTCATAACCACTCTTTTTAGCCAATATGTGCCTCAAATGTCCCTTTAAAATTTAGCAAAATGAATTAAACAGTCAAATAACGGCCTCTGACGCTTAAGCACGAGGCTTCTGGTGCTTAGGCGCGGTCTTTTCTATTTCACCGGCACTTAAGAGTCAGACCTGACACTTAGGCGTCAAAACACTTTTGCACCATTTTCACGTTTTTACTCCAAATTTGATGTTATTTCACTCCTTTTAGCTTTTTTCATCTTTTTACTTATACCTGAAGGAAAAACACACAAATACTTTCCATTAAAGCGCAATAGCTCAAAAATATGTGTAAAAATGTGTCTAACAATATTATATATTTTAGGTGTATCACAATCCCCCAAACTTAAAATGTTACTTGTCCTCAAGTGACACTTCAATATTTAAAAACTAAATAAATATGATATGTATATGAGTTTCTTTAGGAGTTACTAAAATTTTGATTTAGAAATATAGTAGTCCAATATAGAAAGAATATTTAGTAAATGTGACCAACTTAAAGTTTAGAAATTTTTAATGTTAAGAAATATGAAAATATGAGTTTCTATCTAATTCATAAATAATGTAGATTTTCCAAATATAGAATTTAGTCCTTTTTTTATCTCCACTTAAAAATTTTTATTAAGAATAATTTTACTTACCATATTATATCACTAAGCTTAAGAGTTTCTTAAGTCTTATACTTTAAGAAGATTAAATCTGGAACCAATTTTTGATTAAGCACTAATCCTCAAGTTTCTGCTCCCTTACTTCTCTCTTTTTTTTCTTTTTCTTTTTCTTTTTCTCTCTCTCTCTTTTTTTCTTTTTTTCTTTGTTTGGCAAGGATTACTATATCTAGATAGACCTTTAATGGTTTTGAATTCCACTTCTCCTTTCCTAAAGCAAAGTTCTGATATAAATCTTTTACTTATAATTATAATAGTAGTTTTGAAATTATTTTTAATAAAAAAATCTAAGTAATAAAAAAAAGTCTTAAATTTCTAAATTTTTCAAAAATACAATTTTTCTTACTAAAGATAGTTACACTATATTTAGCATTTTCTACACTAAAATTTTTTTAACTGAATGTTTTTCTTCATTACTATGAATTTTAACTAAATTTTCTTACTCATCTCTATAATCAAATTTTACTTCCCTAATATAACTTCATATACATGATCATTTTTCTTTTCAAATAAAATTCACTTGTGGTACATTTCCCCCATATTTCATAAGCAAAACAAAAATTATGAAACATATGCATAACACTTTCTTCATCAAACTTACAAAGAACATAATGTGAAGAAAGACAAAGACCTTTCAATTTTAAAATATCATCAGTGGGTATAGAATTATTAAGCACTCTCCAAACAAGGAAAGAAATGGATGGCTTCACCCAACCATTCCAAATGCATTTCAAATCCATACCCTGAAAACTCTGAATTGATTTAGTAAAATTCTTGGAAGCAATGGTATTTTTTAATATTAGGCACATAAAGCATATCTTTATTAATAGGAAGAGAAGAAATAAAATTTTCATCTGTAACATTATCCAACTGAATCATTTCCTCTTGATTCTAGCTATTATTGATTCATAGATCAGAAATTTTAAGATTGATAGGGTGAGGACCCCCATAGAAATCAACTAATGGGCCCTTACCTAACCAATCTTCATACCAAAAGGAAACATTACCTATTGCCAACATCCTAAAAAATTAAATCCTCCATTTTCTTAGCTACTTTCACCATAGCATGCCATATGAAGGAATCGTATTTGCAACTAGAAATATTTAAAGGATGTTGACCTTTACAATATTTAGCACGCAATAATGAAGCTCATACGGAGTTGCTAGAACGAAATCTGAACCACAATTTCATGAAATTAATTTCAATAGAATCAGATAAGTTATGAAAACCAAGACCCACTTTGTCCAAAGGCCTACAAAGTTTATCCCAACTTTGTCAATGAATATTTGCTTTCCCTTTACTATCCTAAAGAAACTTCTTAAAAAATTTTTCCAACCTTTTAATAATACCAACAGGGATATTAATCACTTGTAAAGCATATGTAGGTAAGGAAGTAAGAATACTCTTTAAAAGTGTATTCCTTCCACCAAACGAAAGGAATTTATTCTCCCAACACATAATTCTTTTCTGAATTTTGTCAACAAGATCTGAGCAAAGAGTATTTCTTTTCTTGCCTTTATGCAGATTAAAACCCAAGTAAGATAAAGGAAGAGAAGCATTTGGCAATTAGTAATATCCATAATCCAGTTCTTCCTACTAGCCATAATAGATTTGGAGTAATAGAAAAAGCATTTGGAAGAGTTAAATTCCAAACCCGAAGTATCCTGAAACATCTGAATATGTTTCCATAATCTTTATATGGATTTTTTATTTGCATTTGTAAAGATGATCAAATCATCCGCGAAGCAAAGATGTGAAATGTTGATCTTTCCCTTGTGAATATAGTTCATACTCGGATACTTGATATAAAGATCACTCAAGCCTCTAGATAGATAATCAAAAGCAAGGATAAGGAGATAAGGAGAGAGCGGATAACCTTGCTTTATTTCTTTAGAGGCTTGAAAAAAACCACATTTGTTACCGTTTAGAAGAAGAGAATAGTAACTGTTATTAAGAATTCTATGTATAAGAGAACAAAATTCCTGATTGAAACCAATTGCCTGAAGTATATCAAGAATAAATTCCCACCAAATCAAATCAAAAGTTTTATGGATATCCATTTTGAATTTCTTGATATAAAGACTCACATTACTTGATATAAAGACTCACATTACCCTCTTTACTCTTCTTATCAATGTCCATAAGAAGTTCTTGAACTATAATAACATTGTCACAAATATTTCTATCATTAATGAAAGTCGTTTGATTAGTGCATATAATGTCATTAAGGATAGGTTATAGCCTTTTAACCAAAATTTTTTAAATCACTTTAGTGATAACAGTGTTAAGGCTAATAGAACGGAAAGCATCCCACGAGGAAGGATTAACTTTAGGAAGAAAGACTATGTTATAGGTTTTAAAATACTTAGGTAAATCATAAATTTAAAATACCTAGTTTAGCAATTAGTTCAGTTCACTTAGTTCTTTTAACTGCATTTTATTTTGCTACGCTCAGTTACTTTAGATTTGAATTTCATACTTAAGTTTTGTAATTTGAATTTTGTGTTTTACATTATAGTTATCAGAATTTCCAACTTTTATGTGGGATCGATACTTTGGACTCCATTAGAACCCTTTATTACTTGAGCGATACGTATACTTGCATTATTATTGTGGGTTTGGAAATTTAAAGATTTTTTAAAAAAAATTATTTTTACTATAGTTATTTTTATTGGGATTGAATTGCATATTTATTATTAATGTTGTTGTGTGTGTTATGGATTATTGAAATATAGTTTACAAAAGTTAAACACAACAAACTCCCACATTAGCAAGGCATCTGATTCTCTACACAAATCTTTTGAGTTAGGTATAAGATCACCTTAAATGGAGTAAGTCATCTTATTCTCATCCTTTAATATTGGTCTAAGGTCACCTTAAATGGAGTAAGGCATTTGATTATCTACACAAATTATTGAGATAGGCATAAGACCACCTTAAATGGAGTATGACATTCTATTCTCAGCTTTCGAGATCAGTCTAAGGCCACCTCAAATGGAGTAAAGCATATGATTCTCTACACAAACCTTCAAGATAAGACTTTCTTATTGACTATCCTAGAGGGCAGTAAACACTATTTTGGTTGAAGTAGTTTCCCATATGAAGTGTCGGTCATCGAAATCAAAATTTCGTCGCCCGCTTCTGAAGGACATTATGATTTAAATATATATAAGTTTTAGAAAAATATGAAATCAAATTGACCCCATATTTTTCATAGTTTAAATGAAAGAGTAGCGTACCTCAAACCTTGTATCTATCCCAAAGGATAAACACGAGACTTGAGGATGAGGATCGATTAAAAAAATAAGAAAAATATGACGTCTGTTTAGTATACAAAACCATTTTATTTGCCGATAATTTCCCCTATTTAATACGAAGAATTAAATAAGGTTTATATTAAGCAGAGTTCGGACAAGCTTCCTATAAAGGAAAGCCCTCATGGTTAATTACATCTTAGATAAACGAAGTCGCCTAAGAAAACTCTCGATAAAAATTAGGAAATATTATCTTCAAGAAGGTCAAAGGATAGGACTTTTTAATGAAATTGGACAAAGAGTTGTAAAAATGGTTTGGTTCAAATTTAGAACATTTACTGTAGAATCCAAATGAGGAAGAACTAGGGGATGTCATAGATCTGAAGGAGAACCTCGGTGACTTCCCAGTTAATCTTATTATTTTGCTTCAGTTTTGAGGAGAAATTTATTTGAGTGTTTCATCCTGCCAATTTTATTTGTTAGGACTTACATTCGTATGAAATGATCACACAAATAGCCAGAAAAATGTGAGGATTTAGGTCGTGACGAACGACAGCCTCGTAATCCTAAGACGAGTTAGGGCTTATATTTTGAATGTTGTGGCGGTGAATTTTATCTTGATTGATTTTAGTTTTGGTTTTGGTTTTGCGGCTATCCTAGCAGTTTTGGTTTTCATGCATGATGACATCATTATTTAACATGCAAGTTTTTAAGCATGAAAGTACAATGTGGAAAGTACATAAAAAGGACGGTACTGTAAACTGTAAAGCGTACCAGACGAGTTTTTTCGTTCCATCACCTGAAACTCAAAAATGCAGGCATTTTATATAATGTGAGAAAATTAAGTTTTTGGTGATCTTCCAATTCCTAAATCATATATTAGTGGGTCCCTATCAGTTTGATTAAATATTATTCTCCTTAAGCAAAACATATTAAGCTTAGTAGATCTCCGAGGTATCCAACAAGTTTGGAGAAAGAAGCAGGACCATTCTTCCCTCTCACCGCATGGTGAAAAGCCTCGAGCTCATTTAAACTTAATATGTTGCTTAATAATTCATCCTGTAAATATCTCCAATGCTCAATGAACATTGATGTTTCAATTATCCCTGAGAGTAGGGTAATCATCATTTGTCACTCAATTTGAAAATTATGTGGGTAAAGACCCTTAAAAGGGGCAAGTTAGTGTTGTTATGACACTTAGCAAATTTTGGTTTTAACTTAGGCTTGTAGTGTTCAATTTCAAGTTACATTCACTTTTATAATCCTCATTTAACCAAATTTGATTTAGCTTAAGTCACTACTAAGCCCTTAAGGTCCTAGTGAATGTCTTAATCATTTTGAAGGAGATTTCTAAGTGATAATAATTCATCACCATGACTTTTAAATGTTATTTGAACAGCCAAATATGGGTATTAAATTAGTGAGTTATTAACACCCAACACCATACCTCTAAGCCTAGGATCATTTAATTTGGCAAGATTCAAAATTTCAATCCTCTAGAAAATTTTAAATTTATCCTTTAATTAAAAAAAAAGAGATTGGCTTCTACTAATTAATTCCTTGTGTTTCAATCATCGAATTATATTAATTAAGATCAAAGGTTGTCAATTTCCCTTTTCTTGAGTTAAGCCTAAATGTTAATTAAGGTTAAATTTCAAAAATTACACTTTTTCCTCTAAGGCTCCATCACTTCATAATTTATCAAATTTAATTTTAGTGAGTTTGGAATTTTCATCTCACCTCACTCATGGGTCAATCAAGATATTAGAGGAGAAAATGTGATTTTTTCAAATTTTAATTTAATTTATATATTTATTTATATGCAAGAATATGATTTTTTAAATAAAATTCCACAACTTGTCCAAGGTAAAGCCTAATCCATTGAATGTTTTATAGGAGGTAGAACTAGACTAGAGTTTTATTTGAATTATTAGAATTATTTTAAGTTCTGGAGCGTTAATTAATTATAAAATATTTTAAATGTGAAAAATTAATTTTTACGTTTTTATTAAATATCTCTAAGGTCATTGAACCCAGAGAAACAAATTTTACATTTTTTTTATTTTTCTTTGAAGTATTCAAATTTTTAAGTGAAAATCCATTTTTTAGCCTTTAAAAATTATTTTAAGCATTAAAATTCAATATCTTCACTTTTAAAATTAGTAAAAATATTCCAATTATTTTTAAGTGCTTAAGAAATAATTTTGAACATTTTCATGAATTTTATCAATTTTGTGATTTTTATTAATTTTTCATTATTTAAATATATATAATAGGCTTAAAAAAAGAAGTTTTCATTTTATTTACAATTTTATTTTTAAAATTCCATCTAATCAGAGAGAACTCCAAAAACTAATTTTTTCTAATTTTTTGAGTTGCATTTTAATTATTAAAAATTATTTTAATGTCAAAAATGTCATTTAACTTAGAAAATCAATTTGAGTTATCAAATGAGCTCTAAATATTTTAAAATTTTTATGGGGAGTTCTTTGAACTTTAAATTGCAGTGGGGGTTAAAAATCATGTCATTTAGATGTTTGGGTTTCCCAAAGTTAATTTTCTTTGCATTTTAGGGATTGTGGAAATTTAGTGTGTCCTTAATGATTTAGATCATGAAATATTTTTCAAAGGTTCTGGTCATAGCAAACCTTCCAAAATATTCCTGGATTTTTCTAAGAAATATGCAAATTATTATAATTAAACTATGCAGATTATATACATAAACTTGAAAAATATGGATCTCTGTCTAGAAATCTTCTTTGATTTTGGAAAAATCAGAGAATATTCCCTAAGATAAAGGCAACAACATGCCAAAATATCAAGCCATGGTGAAATGTCTATATGCATGGAGAATTAAAAGACTCAAAACAAAATTTTATTAATTAAAAATAAAATATGCATCAAATAAACTTCAAACCATTTGCACATTTTTCTCCTCTATTCACTGAGCACTAGGATATTTTTATTTTATTTTTGTGATTTTTCAACACGAAGATATGAATTTTTAAAGTTAGGGATCATTTTCTAAATTATTTAAATCCCTATTTTCTATAAAAATGTGCGACTCCACCTCATCCGCTCTGAACGGAGACACGGAGATCTCCCATTCGCTGTACTTTACACCCTAGCATACCACACGGCCCACAGTTCACGTATCAAGAGTTCATCCAGCTAGATCTCATCTGTTGATGAGATAAACGTGCAATCGGATGGCTCCCCATCGTCATCCCCAAATAGGCTAACCAGAGAACCATCCACACTTAAATTAGTTTTGGAGTTCAATACCTTGGTCTGAGAGGGGAGGCCTCAATCAAATGGTTATGGTAGCTTCGATTGGTCTCAACAAACCTCAAGATGAAGCCATGTGCCCTGGTGATGGTCTAGGTATGAGTTCAAGCAAGCTCAATTTTAGGTGTTGATTGAAGTCTATATTAAAGGCTGTTTGAGAGGAGGCTTTTATGGGGAATCAACTTCTTTCACTGTGGGGAAGGTGTGTGCACAGTTAATTGAATTTTGATTCACTGTGGAGGTGTGTGGAGATCTCTCCTGGTTTTCTGTCAAAAATTCAAGCTCAAAATTGAGCTTCCACAGAGAAGCTCAGTGGGGGAAAATGGTTGGCTTGAACTGAGGAGATCTTAGAGAGTCTCTGAAGGCAGTTTGGGCAGTTTGGCAGAGTTTCCTTAAGAAAATTTTAGCTCTCTTTCATTGGCCATGAGGTGAGGTTTAAATAAAATTTCCTTAGGGTGGTTGCCATGGCCAAATGAGGGGTGCAAAATAATGCTAAGGTGGAGGGCAGATAAGCCTAAATTTCAAATGGGATGAGGTGGCCTCTAGCTTTGAATTGGGTTTAATTTTTTAGGGGTGCCCCAATGTTTTGGTGTTTTTCGGCCACTGGGCTTGCCGGCAAGGCCAGGGGAGGTCGCCAGGAAGTCAGATGAGCCACGGGGAGGCTTAATTATGTTTTACCCCCAAGGGTGGAGGAGATTTTGCAAGTTGGGTCCAAAAATGGGTTAAAATCCCTTAATTTGGGGATCCATTGGTCCATAACAAGCTTTAGTGGGTTTTATAGGGTTTAGCCTTGTCCCTAGGAGGAGTTTGGTGGCTGTGGAGTTGTAAAGTTGGTGGCTTTAAGGTGGTTAGGCCAATTTTAGTGCATGAGTCCAAGTGGGTCAATTTGGCTTAAAGTTGGGTTTGGGGTAGGCTAGCCATGACTTTGAGCCTAATTGATTGATCAACATAGTGTAATTGATTGTAATGAAGATTTTTAGTGAAGGATTAAAATGATTTTGAGCTCAATTGGGGGTTCAACTTGAAGGAATTTGAAAATTTGGTCACTTTGGGCATGTTGAGCTAGACTTAAGTCTAGATTGGGCTAGGCTTGAGCTACATCCAAATTGATTGTTGAAAATAGTTAATAGGAATATCATGAAGAGTTTTCAACATAAATTGGGTGCCAATATAGGGGCTAAGGCAATCAATTTGGTGGAATTTGGAGATATAGCTAATTTCAGGAAAAATTGGGGATTTTTTGATTTGGGTTGAAATTTTAAATGAAATTGAAGCCTCACCAAGGCCAATTGAAGGTCAATTTTGATGGGTAAGAATGTTATGAAGAGTTTATGTTTCAAATTGATGCAAATTGAGTAGGCTATAGAGTTCAATTTGGTGGAACCAAGTCATGGGGCCAAAGTTGGGGTTTTGACTTAGATCAAAATTGGGCTTAAAGAATGGGCCAATTGAACTTGAATTTGGTTTAAATTGGTCATTTGAAAGGTGAATTTGAGTTTATGATTGAAACTGGGAGAGATTGGGACCAAATTGATGGGCATTTGAGGTAAATTTGGGGAAATTAGGCATTTAAAGGCAATTTGGGGGTTTTG
This sequence comes from Phalaenopsis hybrid cultivar, assembly GCA_002079205.1. Lineage (NCBI taxonomy): Eukaryota > Viridiplantae > Streptophyta > Magnoliopsida > Asparagales > Orchidaceae > Phalaenopsis > Phalaenopsis hybrid cultivar. The sequence continues at coordinate 59,652 of JXCR01111715.1, read as the reverse complement.
GTCAAAATGATCAAATTGGTCAAATTGGGTCCTTCGAGGGGTCCAAATGGGTTTTGGAAACATTGGAGTGAATTTGGAGGTTTTGGGAAAGTTTGGGGTGTCAGGGGCATTTTTGTAATTTTGGCTATTTTGGGTGTATTTTACTAGATTTGGAATTTTTGGGTAATTTGGGTATCTTCAAAAGGTTTGAAATGATTTTTAAACAATTTTGAGTATTTTGGGTGAATTTGGGAATTTTGGCCGAATTTAGGGTCCCAAGGGTATTTAGGTAATTTGGGGAAGTTTAGGGGCAAAAGACCAAGTTGAATATTTTGGGTAGAATTGGGGAGCTAACCACCATAAATGAGCTATGGACCAATGGAAACCCCATTTGGGTCCTCTATGTACTGCTCTTAGCTAAACCCTAACCTAGGGCTAGTGGGTTTATGGGACCATCTATATGAGTCTCCCAAAGAATCAAGGGACCAAAGTTAAGAAATTTGGGTTTAAGGTTATGAAAAATTGTGGGTAAGAGTGAAAGCAAGTGAGTGCCTTAGCCCTAGACCAACACCCAGGGTTAACCCTAAGGTCAAATAGTCCTATGGGAACTCTCCTTGAGCTCCCCCATAATGACCCCACCTATTAAGTGTTGGAGGTTAAGACCAATATGTGGAGCTTCAAGTTGAGCAAGGAAGAGGGTAGAATTTCTAATGGCGAGGGTTCCTTTTCTAGTTTTTTAAGGAATAGTCAACAGAAAAGTCCTATGGCCCCTTAGGCTACTAAAGAGGAAAAACTAAACCTCAACCAAAAGTGAGGTCAACAAATGGACCCTTAATAGGTGTAGTGTGCTGGGCAAAATCAATACAAACTCTAAGTGAATAGATATAGAAGGAGGTACAGAATTGTGTGTGTTATTTGTTTACGTTGGGGAATTAGCAAGTGAATATCTGATCGAAGTGAAGAAGTAGGAACTCTCGCTTGAGATTTGAGAGTGGGTTTAAGTTATCAAGTTTCAGGTCTTTTATAGAGGATGAGAATCAATATGTAGTTGCTGATCCCAGGTGGGAATTGAAATTTAGGTATCGATTTCAAAAGAGAGGCGGAATTTAGGTACCGACCTCGAAAGAAGGGAAACTGAATTTAAGAATTGATTCCAAAATGATAATTGAAATTTAGGTATCAATCTCAGGATAGAGTCAGAAGATAGGGACCAATCTCAAAAGGAGGGAATTAGAAGTTAGGAGCTGATTCCAAAAATGAGAATTGAAAGTTAAGAGTCAATCTCAAGAGAGAGCAGGAGTTAGAGCACGATCTCAAAAGGAGGGAATCAGAAGTTAAGGACTGATTCCAAAATTCAAAATTGAAAGTTAAGGATAAATCTCAAAAGTGAGTCGGAAGTTAGGGATCGACCTCGAAAGGAGGGAATCAAAAGTTAAGGACTGATTACCAAAATAAGAATTGAAAGTTAAGCATAAATCTCAAACAGAGGATCGGAAGTTAGGGACTGACCTCAAAAGGAGGGAATCAAAAGTTAAGGACTGATTCCAATAATGAGAATTGAAAGTTAAGGATCATTCTCAAAAGAGAGTCAGAAGTTAGGGACCGACCTGAAATGGAGGGAATCAGGAGTTAAGGGCTGATTCCAAAAAAGAGAATTGAAAGTTAAGGATCAATCTCAAAAGAGAGTTAGAACTTAGGGACTCACCTCAAAAGGAGGGAATCAAAAGTTAAGGACTGGTTCCAAAAATGAGAATTGAAAGTTAAGGCTCAATCTCAAAAGAGAGTCGGAAGTTAGGGACCGACCTCGAAAGGAGGGAATCAGAAGTTAACGACTAATTCCAAAAACGAGAATTGAATGTTAAGGATCAATCTTAAAAGAGAGTCGGAAGTTAAGGACCGATCTCAAAAGGAGAGAATCAGAAGTTAAGGACTAATTCGAAAAATGAGAATTGAAAGTTAAGGCCCAATCTCAAAAGAGAGTTGGAAGTTAGGGACCGACCTCGAAAGGAGAAAATTAGAAGTTAAGGACTGATTCCAAAAATTAGAATTGAAAGTTAAGGATCAATCTCAAAAATAGAATCGGAAGTTAGGGACCGACCAAGAAAGGAGGGAATCAGAAGTTAAGGGTTGATTCCAAAAATGAGAATTGTAAGTTAAGGATCAATCTCAAAAGAGAGCCGGAAGTTAGGAACTGACCTTGAAAGGAGAGAATCAGAAGTTAATGACTGATTCCAAAAATGAGAATTGAAAGTTAAAGATCAATCTCAAAAAGAGCATCAAAAGTTAGGGTCTGACCTCGAAAAGAGGGAATCAGAAGTTAAGGATTGATTCCAAAAATGAGAATTGAAAGTTAAGAATCAATCTCAAAAGAGAGTCAGGAGTTAGGGACCGACTTTGAAAGGAGGGAATCAGAAGTTAAGGACTGATTCCAAAAATGAGAATTGAAAGTTACAAAGAGTTTGTGGTGTTAAACCCATAGATATGTGTTATGTGAAAAGGTTGACATTGTTGAGGAAGATATGTGAAATTTTATGAGATTTAGTGCAGACAAGGATAGTCGTGTTGCGCGAAAAAAAAGAAAGAGACCTCGAAATCAATAGAATCAACTCAACAAATTTGTTTTCTTTTCTTGTTGTATTTATCATGTTTAAATTTCAAAATATGTTTTGCAAAATTTATTTTTTGTGGGTTAATTAATTTTCAAAAGTGTTTTATTTAAATTTTATTATTAAGTTTTTATTGTTTTGTTCTTTGTTCATTGTAATCTCAAACCAACGTATGGTTCGTGGCTTTTACCCATCACACCAAAAAGGGCAATTGAACAAACAGATAGAATTCTGAAAGAGATTTCATTAATATGCTCCAATAAATGTTACAGATTAAGTGTAGGCCAAAGCCTCAAAAGTACAATTATGCTGACTGTATCAAAGTACATCCAAAAATATCCCATGCCAAGTACATATCACAGGCTGAGCATGTCTAATACGCTGTAACGGAAATGCAGTAAAAAGGAATCCTTTGAGTGTCTGTCTCTTGTGAGGCAAGCTCCTGATCGAGCTGACCTTCTACGCCATGCTCCATGACAAGAGTTCCCTTTGCATGTGCTTATAGGTGCAACCCTCTCATAGCTCATACGACAATAGTTTTTCCAGCTCTAGGTCTGGTCATAATCCATATGGCATTTTGTTGTCATCCATCCTCCGAAAACATGGACACCCTGCAGTGTTGCACCCCTGGAATGCAATGTTTGGCGATGTCTGCTCCGTTTCCTTTAAGAACTAGCACTTAACCAATAGGTAGTTGAATTTCCACGAACCCTCTAAATTCACCAGGGTCAATGACATCTATTTATTTTCCAAACAGAATATTGTTTTTGCTGATGAATGAGACCGTTTAGAAAGATCTCAGAAAGTCATGATGGTCAATGTGCGGAGTTATGCAGTCCCCTTCATCATATATGTTGATAATACAACTATTAGGAATATAGCTAGCTGACATTATTCTCCATCGAACCATTCTTTTAATCATTCATTTTATCATTGGAGGTAATGGGTCCACCTGTTCGTGTCTTAGAATCCCAGAAGGATTTCCTAGTCCATCATTGGTGAAGTTGTAACAGCAGCCCCACTGGATAATGATCCTCCCCTTTCCTCGCATCCAATTTCTTGGCTCGAAATAGGTTCTTTCCATAAGTAAGCCTACTCGACCTCTATCTCTCTGGTAAAAAATGCAATCAAGAATGTTTCGTTCATCACTTTCTGAGAAGACCCTGGTGTATAGTTTCAATCCTTCTAATATGTTGATGAACCTACGTTGCACTTCTTCATAGAATTCGAAGTCCCTTTTGCTTACCTTGCTCATCTTGTAGTATTCTGCAGTATTGATGATCGATGGCTATTGAGGATGTTCCCTCATTTCAACATTGACGGGAATCCAGACTGGTGTTTACTCTATCTACAGCGAAATGTATGACTCTGCGTGTGACGGGATGTATGACTCTGTACCCAAAGGGACATATGGTTCTGCATCCATCAGGTAATCAGTAGTATGAAATCCATCATCAGAGGATACGTATTCCTCTAAAGTATTGTTTTGCTCCAGGTGGAGGACATTGCAGTCGGGGCACTCACGAATGCCCCTGTAGCTGACGTGCACGCAGGTATCTCAGCGTTGCAGGTTGGGCAACCCATACAAAGAACATCTGAAGCTAGTAGTATTTTCAGCTCTGTAACAAATCTTGACTCATCGTCTGTAGCAAGCAGGCTGGAAGAGGTCTCACTCATGCCCGGATCGTAGATATCCCCTTTAGGGATAGGGATGAGCAAGTTCTCTGCCTCTGTCTGGTGTCTCCTCTCATTACGTAGGAAATCCCTATGTTTTTTGGCGGTTAACATTTCTGTGTTGAGTCCTCCTTAGTGGTGCATCAGGTATTCTTTCATTGTCGGCAGCGACTAGACCCCCAGTCGGTGTAGCTATCATAGACGGTAAGCGGTTGGTCCCCTCCATCGGTCTTGTTGTACTATCACATTTTTCCCCTTTATTGAGGAACTATTTTTGGTGCCAAACCTGTCGGCACTATTTTTGGTGTGGGGTTTGCCCGTAAGAAGCTATCGGTCATCGGAATTAAAATCCCGTTGCCCGCTTCGGAAGGACGTTAAAAAAATTANGAATCATGACCACTTAAAGCTTAACCCTTTTCAAAACTAATTAAGATACTCACCTAGGCCTTAAGGGCTTAGAGATGGCTTAGGCTAAATCAAAATTGATTAAACAAGGGTTAAGGAAATAAACATGATTAAATTAAACATCCTTGAAACACCACTAAGCCCAATTAGGATTAAAAATTTAGCTAAGTGTTCAAATTACACTAACTTGCCCCTTTAAGGGTCTTCACCCACTTAATTCTTAAATTGAATCACAAGTGATAATTACCTTTTCTTAGGGATAATTGAGACATCAGTGCTCATTGAGTAATAAGGGTATTTACCGGATGAACCATTAAGCAACATAATAAGTTTAAATGGACTCGAGGCTTTTCACCAGTTTGTGAGAGGGAGGCATGGACCTGCTTCCCCCTCCTAACTTGTTGGATAACTCAGAGGCTTATTAAACTTAATATTCTTCACACAATAAAATCATCCTTAATTAAACTTCTAAGGACTCACCAAGATATGACATAGGGTTAGGAAAATTACTAAGATTTTACCTTTCCTACTCTTCATAAACTGCCTTAACATGCATTTTATGTTTCAGGTGGTGGAACGAGAAGACTCGCCAGGTACACTTTTACAGTTTTCAGCATTGTATTTCTTGTACTTTCATACTATACTTTTATACCTACAAATTTGCATGCTATGCAACGATGTCACCCTGCATGAAAACTAAAACCATTAGGATAGCCACATAACACTAACCAAATCCAAAACTAAAATCAACCAAGATAAAATTCACCTCCACAACATTCAAAATATAAAACAACTCAAAATTGAATCACAAACATCACATAAAACTAAAACTTCAACCAAATTAAGACATCTCTATTGGATGATCGGGAATCCCTCAGAGGAGGTAACCTATGGTTTCTAATGAATCTTCCCACGGCTTAAAAGAAATTATGAAACTCATTAAGTTGGGTTTAGTAAGTTCATTTGGACTAAGTGAATCCAACAGAAAATAGTGATGCCAGAACGAGGGAACCGTAGCATCCTAATCGGTGTCGCTCCAATCAAGTTTAATATGCCCTCATAAAATTTAAAGAACTTCAACTATATGGCCACCTGATTTAACATTATAACTTGACGCACTAGATAAGTCAAACTTGTTACGACAAGGAACTTGGAGCTAGCATGGTGGGCAGCACGACCATCTTCAACAGCATAACCTGTCTTCCCCAGCTAAACCAATCTTCCTTCCTTAGACTTAAAACAACAAAGCCATAGGACTTTGAGGTTGCTTGCTTATGATACATAAATCTTCACCTTATCTTTAGGCCTTTATATAGCCCTGCTATATAATATAAGCCTTAACTCGTCTTAGGATTCCGAGGTTAGTTTGTCACGACCTAAATCCTCACATCTTCTAGGCTATTTGTGTGATCATTTCACACAAATGAAAGCCCTAACTAATAAAATTGGCAGGATGAAACACCTAAATATTTCTCCTCAAAACTAAAACCAAACATTAGGATAGCTTGGGAAATCACTAGGGTTCTTCTCTGGAATCATGACATCCTCTAGTTCCTCTTTCTTTGGATTACACAACAAAATATTCCAAATTTGAATCAATCCCCTTTCACACCTATATGTCTGATTTCGTTAAAGAGCCTACCCTTTGAAATTCTTTGAAGATAATATTTCTTGATTTTTATCGAGAGTCTTCTTAGGTGACTACCCTTTGAAACTCCTTGAAGATAATATTTCCTGATTTTTATCGAGAGTCTTCTTAGGTGAATATAAAATGTTCCAAATTTGAACCAATCCCCTTTCACACCTCTACGTTCGATTTTGTTGAAGAGTCCTACTCTTTGAAACTCCTTGAAGATAATATTTCCTGATTTTTATCGAGAGTCTTCTTAGGTGACTTTAGATTGAACCAATCCCCTTTCACACCTCTACGTCCGATCTCATTGAAAAGTCCTACCCTTTGAAATTTTTATTCTACAATAAAAATGTTCCAAATTTGAACTAGTCCCCTTTCACACATCTACGTCCGATTTCGTTGAAGAGTCCTACCCTTTGAAATTCTAATATTCCTTGATTTTTATCGAGAGTCTTCTTGGGTGACTTTGGTCATTTAAGATGTAATTACCTATAAGGGCTTGCCCTTATAGGAAGCATGTCCGAACCTAGCTTAATATAAACCCTACTTAATCCTTTATATTAAATAGGGGAAATTGTCGAAAGGTTTCGTAGACCAAACGGACGTCATACTTTCCTTAGTTTATTTGATCGAGCCTCATCCTCCCAGCTTAATATAAACCCTATTTATTCCTTTATATTAAATAGGGGAATTTGTCGGCAAATACAATAAATCCTATTTAATCTTTTATATTAAATAGGGGAACTTGTCGGCAAATACAAAGGTTTCAATAAACCCTATTTAATCCTTTATATTAAATAGGGGAACTTGTCGGCAAATACAAAGATTTCAGAACGGACGTCATACTTTCCTTAGTTTATTTGATCGAGCCTCATCCTCAAGTCTTGTGTTTATGCTTTATTTAATCTTTCATATTAAATAGGGGAACTTGTCGGCAAATACAAAGGTTTCGCAGACCAACTTAATTATTTATATTAAATAGGGGAACTTGTCGGCAAATACAAAGGTTTTGCAGACCAAACTGACGTCATACTTTCCTTAGTTTATTTGATCGAGCCTCATCCTCAATTCTTGTGTTTATCCTTCACGTCATCATATTAAATAGGGGAACTTGTCGGCAAATACAAAGGTTTCGCAGACCAAACAGACGTCATATATCTTAGTTTATTTGATCGAGCCTCATCCTCAAGTCTTGTGTTTATCCTTCGGGATAGATATAGGAGTTTATTTGATCGAGCCTCATCCTCAAGTCTTGTGTTTATCCTTCGAGATAGATACAGGATCTGAANCAGTGCTCTTTCATTTTAAACTATGAAAAGTATGGGGTCAGTTTGATTTCATACTTCAATGTCCTTCCGAAGTGGGCGACGGGATTTTGATCCCGATGACCGACAACTTCTTACGGGCAACTCCCCATAAACCAACCCAAACTAGCGTCGACAGCTTCTGGCGACTCCGCTGGGGACAAGCTTTTCTCTCCAGAAAAATCAAGAAATATTATCTCCACACATCGGTAAAATGTCAATGTCCTTATTGGACAAAATTACCCTTCTTCCGTTGACAAACTATGCCCATTTCTGTCATGGGAAATTACAGCTAACTCCTTGGAATTTAGGACTAACTGTTCAACCATCTTTGAACAGAGGGTTTCGAAAGGCCATTAAGGACTTTTTAAATTTTTTATGAGGGGTTGGACCCCCAATAGGTGTGTCGGTGGACTAATTCCACCTGGGCATTTTCTGCCACTGATTTGGTCACGCACTGGGTCCTAAAATTTTTCACATCTCCTTTCCAAATTTGAGTCACTATTTCATANGGATCTGAAGTACAGTGCTCTTTCATTTTAAACTATGAAAAATATAGGGTTAGTTTGATTTCATACTTCAACATCCTTCAGAAGCGGGCGACGGGATTTCGGTTCCAGCAACCGACAGCTTCTTAGGGGCTACTCCCCACAAACCAACCCGAAATAACGCTGACATGGTTTGATTAAGACATTGAAGTTCAATAAGTAATTTGAAAATAACACAACTAAATATTAATTTAGCAAGTGATGATTGGCTTGATGATGTATAAAGTTAAAAAAATTAGGAGTGATCCAAAGGATTCTGAAGCCATTTCGGGTTATGCCCTAATATTTTGGTGGACATTTAAACTTATTATATTTCATTGAAGAAAATAATCCTTTCAATTCATAGGGACCCACCAAGATATGGTTCGAGACTAGTTAATTCATAATTCTAATAAAATACCCTACACAACTTATCCTACAATAAAAAATAATGCTCAAGGTTGTGAGTCTTGGATATGGTAATCAAACCCTTGTGTGCAACAGTGGATATTTTAATGCCACATATAAATCACCGGACTTGTGTAGGTTGGAGGTCTTCAAGGCAAAAGCAAGGAGATAATGATTATGTGTGCTTTGAGTGGGACATTATAATAGTATCTCCTACCTCAGTGAACTTCGGGGAGAGGATAGGATCAATGATACTATTTCCCAACCTTTGGTAAGAAGTTACCCCTCGCTTTCTTAGGTTGTCGGTNGTGTTGCGCGCACTTTGAAATATTAATTAAATTTTACACCTTTTTGAACAAAGATGTTAAAATTACCTATAATTTAAGACCCGTTCGGTCTACAGATTAACCTCTATTTTTAGTGCTTGCACTAAAGATTTTGAGGTTTTTGGCCATATAGGTAACCCTAAAACTTTCTATTTTAAAGTCCGCTGCGGTGGCCTACCCAACGCTGACCTTTTCCTGCAACCTGCCAACGGACCGCAGTGCCCGTAACGTTGCTTCCACCATCAAGTTCGGAGCTGCATTTGAAGACCTCGAGGTTATCCTCGGGAAAGCCCCATTCGTGGTGATGAAGATTGCTGTTGCGGAAGTTCAAGAGCCGTCTGTAGAATTCAGTTTGAACTGCCTTCAGGACTTCCCTGCCTGTAAGAAGGTTAAAGCTACTGTCATCAAGCCTGTTATCCCTGATACTACTAAGGGAAAAGAAGTGATGGTCGTTGAAGATTCGACTAGAGGATTAACTGTTCCGCCACTCATGTTTGAGATCGGGTCAAGCTTAAGAACAGTACCACAGACCCGAACTCAAAGAAGGAACCACAATAGAAGAGTTTGGAGGGCCATCAAAGCCCAAGCTCCTGAAAACACACCTGTTGAGGAGGAGCCTCATCAAGTTGAAGAGGTACTACCGGAGATTTATCCACTCCTACGAGGGAGTAGATTCCATCCATTGACAGATACTGATGGATATGAGAGTATCCGGAAGATTGTTGCTGCATTACCATCACCTCATTAACATGGTGAGGAGGAAAAGAAATTCATCCCCATCACCCGAGTTAGTGCAGTCCTCAGAAGGCTTGTTGCTAAAGAAGGATGTTCGGTTAGTGAATTACTTAAACGAGTGGGACATGAAATTTCCCCTCATATAAAGAATGAAATTTTGAAGGATGTTAAGTCCGCTGGAAAATTTCATAAGTCAACTATAAAGTCACCTACCCGTATTCCCGTCTGGTTTCGTTTGGGAAACCGAGTTGATACTGCTATAGCCGCCACCGACCATACCACCACCAAGATCGCAGGTCGCCGGCTGATTAAGTCAAGACTGGGTCCGAGAAGTTTACCAGTCATTCCTGCAATCACAAAAAGAAAGACAAGAATATTACCTGAAACTGTAGCCGGTCTACACCACGGGGAACATACCTTCCGTCTACATACCGATGTCTCTACTAAGATGCCTCATCCTGAGTCATCATCACCGAAGAAGAAAAGGGTGCGGGTACCCAAGTTTGTTGCACCGATATAATTCAGTGAGCCTGCAAGATAGGAAGTAAAACTTGTGCCTGAAATATCTGATATCGTCGCGATAATAGCCAACAAGATGGAGGAACAAGTTGAGGATTTTCATCAAGCTCCTCCAGATCTAAAGCAGTCAAGAAATCAATATGTGAGGAAAAAGTTGAGAAACTCATAATCAAGATTTCTGAGTTAGCTTGAGAGCACGGAGTTTCCGTCAATAGTGACAATGAGGATTTTGATTACAATGTATACTTGGAGGAAGATTTTGTGGATGTCTATGTGATTGAAACCAGAGCTACCACACCTGCACGCGAGGCTCAACCTCACACTGAAGAGAACGCCATATATGAGCTGTGTAGGGTTATCCTCCTAAGGGATGAGTAAGTTGTTCTACTGGAGAAAAGAATAGAAGAGATGATTGTAGCTATGACCACCATGTCCACCATTCAGGGACAATCACAAGCCCCAAGATTGGCTTCTCCATAAATTAATCAGCCAGAAATCATACACATCGCAGATGAAAGGAGGGAGGCTACTTATACAGATAAAGAAGAACAAGCGAAGAAGGATTCTCCATCAGGTGCCATGCCAGAAAAAGAGTTCAAGCAAATGGTTGAACAAGTACGGGAGGCCTAAGCCCAGTTCAAGGGAGGTGCATCAATTTTAAAGGGTAGACCTTAACCAGAGGAGTTCGATGTCGTCCCTTTCCCTAAGGGTTTTGTGACCCTGAACTTCAAGATATTAGATGGGACTGGAAATCCCAGATAGTACATAGCAAATTTTTGAGCCAATTGTGGAAACACGAGGAATAGCGAAGCTCTACTATGCCAGTAGTTCGTCAGCAGCTTGTCAGGGATTGCTTTTGATTGGTACGCTGACTTCCCCAACGGGTCAGTTAAAACATTTTCTGAGTTGGAACAGCTATTTGTGAAAAGATTTGCTAAGANGCATGTCCGAACCCAGCTTAATATAAACCCTATTTAATCCTTTATATTAAATAGGGGAACTTGTTGGCAAATTCAAAGGTTTCACAGACCAAACGAACATCATACTTTCCTTAGTTTATGTTGATCGAATTGTGTTTATCCTTCGGGATAGATACATGATTTGAGGTACAGTGCTCTTTCATTTTAAACTACAAAAATTTATCCTTTGGGATAGATACAGGATTTGAGGTACAGTGCTCTTTCATTTTAAACTATGAAAAAAATGGGGTCAGTTTGATTTCATACTTCAACGTCCTTCCGAAGCGGGCGATGGGATTTCGATTCCAGCAATCGACAACTTCTTACGGGCAACCCCACAAACAAACCAACCCCGAAATAATGCCGACAGTCATTCAAGCCCATTTGGATATCTCTTTATATAAATTTTTTGCTCGAGCACTTTGGGGGCGAGTTTTGACTAATGGTGTTAGTACTTATTGTAAGAAGATAAGAGCTTGAAATTTTATTTGGATTCTTAATCCATAGGGATTTGGAAGTGGGAACTTAAAGATTGGAGCAGGGAGGTTATAAGCTTACTTTAAAATTTGTTCTCTTTCAATTTCATGACACGAAACACCCGAAATTGTTGGAAATTGGAGGTGCCGCCTTGGGTTTTGGAAAAGATTCACTTGTGATGCTTGTGTGAGAATTTTAAAACTTTGAGGAGTTTACTTATTGGAAAGTTCGAAATTTGATAGTTTTATTTGCAAATATTCTGAAACTTTGTCGAGTTAGTTTCATGTAAAATATGAAATTGCGCCGATTGCTTTATGCTAGTTGGTAGTCCATTTGGCTTTCTTTGGGACGGTTCAAGCATAGTTTTTGAAAGAGGATTTTTGTGCCACTTTAATGTGATTTTAGAATTTTCACAGTTCATCGTATCTACAGTTTTAAGATCTTTTTGAGATTCTTTGAGTCGTTTGTGACATATTTGAGTTGTGATTTTGGAAATAGTTAGATATGTATTTTTGCAATACGTGGGGATTCAAACGACCTTTCTCAAATTAGCATCGTTGGATATCGAGGTATGTTTTAAACACAGTTTTGAAGCTATTTTTGTGGTTTTGTCGGACTACAATTTTGAGACCATTTTGTGGCGTGTGTGGCTATAGTTTCTTCTAAGTTGACTTGTGGTTTTGAAGGAATAGAGTTTTGGAAAGGATCCTTTTTGGTTGATCTATTCTCAAAATTAGAGAAAATGATACCCTTATTGAGTTGACTCATGAATTGTTGGGCTTCATTTTTGGGTCTTTTTGTCGATCGTTTTTAGACACGATTTTGAGGGCTGATTCACCCTTCACCTTTTCGCTCTTTCGGGTGGATTGTTCCTTCCTCTCCGTCTCACCCATTTTTTTATTATTTTCTTCCTTGCTTTTTGGTTCGGGTTTCTGAGGTGCTTACGTCCGAAACATAAGTACGCATATTTAACCCCGGCTATATATGGACCATCAAGAAAGACTATAAGTAGGTCGGTTTCTGGGTTCAAGGACAATGATGTATAAGGCTTTTAGGTATGTGTGAGAAGTTCTAGCACAATCCTGACTCAGTGACCTTGAGAGAATGAGGGATTGACATTACTGCACCTCTACAGACAGTTAGAATTTCCAACCTACAAATATGACTGACTGATTAACTTTCGAAAGTATAAAAATTTATTTTAGTGATATATATTTAAGTATACACATAAAACAAACTTTCAAGGGCATGACAAATCAAAAATGTCTTTTGAAAAATAAAATCCTTCCTAAATATTTTCTAAAATTTTCACGGTTCAGTCATATGAACTCGGCTAGAGATCACTCCTTTCTGTGATTGTTAGGCAGGTGACCTTTTACTTTATATTGGATCACACATGCATGGTGTTGATCCATTTGTTAGGGCCCCAAGGTTTTGGCTTTGATGCAAGGTCCTGATTCTGTGTCCACCCCATCCTGAGTGTTTACGGCTTTCTTTGGTGTTCCGTGCATTTCCTACTATTTCCTTCGAGTTTATTTTGTAAGTCACTCGAGTTTTATTTGATAAGTTATGAAGTAGGAGCCCTTAGGGAAAAATGTTAATTTAGGATTTTATTGCCTTAAATAAATTTTACGATTAATCAAAGGGAATATGAGTAATATTTATCATAATAGACTTTTTGGATGACTGAAACATAATGGGGTAAGAGTTAGAAACCAATTTTTCTTCCTTTTCATTGTAAAGGTAAAGTTGTAATTTTTATAATTGTCTTTATTTGGAAGATAATTTATTAAGACGATCTTAAAGTAGTGGAATTAAGTTATGAGGATAATAACTCACTCATTTAAGGCCCACCAATTTGTGATTAGTTGTTAAGTTCAATATTAAAGAGAATTGAGATATCATTTCAATATTTAATTATCTTAATTCTTATTTGGAAATTAAAATTTGAGAGGGCTAACAGTGAGCTAGGTTTGATATGTGAAAATTTTCTTAACTTGGGATTAGAAAAGATGAACTTAATAAATTGATGAACATTTTCAAACACTTTAGGCCCTACTTTAACTTTGGCCATTTAAATCCTTAATGGCTGTGGACTTGCCCTTTGGGGTACCCACTCATATGAGTGTCAAATTAAATGATAAGTGACTATCCAAATTCTTTCATTTCTTGGGATAGTGAAAATGTCAAGGTTCACTGAGTAATGGGGTGATTTTAATTCAATCTTTAGATGATTTGTTCAAAATGAACTCGAAATATTTCAAGGGATTTTTTAAAGTGGCTCAGATTCATTCCCCAAACACTTTGGAATCACTCGGATATTTTGAAGGAAAAATCAAACTTGCTATATTTTGTTCTAGAAAATCATTTATTAGGATCTTTTAGAACTAATTGGGTCATAGTTTGATGTTTGAAAGATACGCCTTTCATCTAACCTTACAATTTATTTAATTTCCTGCAAAAATTATATACCTGCTGCGAGTTCTAACGTTTCATCGGAAATGCCGAGAAGATGACAAGTATGCTTTTATAGTGTTATTTAATTTTTGTCAGTTTATTTTTTGCAATTTATATTCGCTGCAAAGTATTATAGCTGCTTGGGTGCATACTTTTCTTCACTTGCAGGACCAAAACAACCATTTTTCAAAGTTTATCAACCTTTTTCAAAATCTAAAACAATCTTTTTTAAAGATAACCATAAATCCTTTGAAATTTCACTAAACATAAACCATCTTTTTCAATTTACAAGAGTCCCTCGGAGGAGGTAACCCACGATTTCTAATAAGATCTTAGCGGTTTAAATGAGTTTCATAACTCGTCTAAGCTAAGTAAATTAAAAAGAAAATAGTGATACCAGAAAGAGGACACCGTGAGATCCTAATCGGTGTTGTTCTGATCAATCTTAACATCCCCCATGATAACCATAACCTTATGAAACATTTGATTTGACATCAAAACTTGACATAATAGCAAACTTGACCTCTAAACCAGATTCTTCTCTCAATCTCTACAATTTGACACTCGTAAAACTTAAACTCGCCATGATGAGGAGCTTGGAGCTAGCATTGTGGGCATCATTTCCATCTTCAACATCAAAACATGTCAACACAAGCTAAACCATTCCTTAGAATTAAACAACAAGCCATAGGATTTCAAAGTTGTCCGCTTAGTTTGATATAAATCCTCACTTTATCTTTAGGCCTTTGTGTAGCTCTCCAATACAATATAAGCCCTAACTCATCTCATTATTCGGAGGTTGTCGTTCATCACTACCTAAATTCTCATATCTTCTAGGCTATTCATGTGATCGTTTCATACGAATGTAAGCCCTAACTAATAAAATTTGCAGGATGAAACACTTAAATAATTTCTTCTCAAAATTTAACCCAAACCATAAGATAGATTTGGAAGTCATTGAGGTTCTCCTCTGGATCTAGGACATCCCCAAGTCTCTTTTCTTTTGGATTTCATAATATGTCCTAAATTTAAGTTATTCCCATTGCACACCACTTTTGTCCAATCATTTTGAAAAGTCCTATCCTTTTGAAATACTTGAGGACAATATCCCTTGATTTTTATTGAGAGATTACTTAGGTGACTTCAGTTATCTAAGATGTAATTAACTATAAGGGCTTTCCTTTATAGGAAACCTTCAAGAACCCATCTTAACATAAACCCTATTTAATTTTTCATATTAAATATAAGAACTTGTTGGCTTATAATATAAAATGGTTTCGCAGACAAAACATATGTCTTATATTTCTTAATTTATTTGATTGATCCTCACCATCAAGGTTTGTGTTTATCTTTTGAGATAGATACATGGTTTGAGGTGANATATATATATATATATATATACAACATAATAAAACATATTTTAATATAACAAGACTACTTTTGATTGTTAGGTAAGTACTGCGTGCATGAAAAAAAATTTAAAAATTTTTTGAATGAAGTTTTATTTAGGTCAACATATTAATCACTCTGATTGAGGCAAGAAATTACCCTCCTTAAGTTTGTTTGTCGGTAGCTCTTATCCACAGTTAAGATTATAAAGCACTTAAAATAGCTTTGAGTCCCCACCTTTACCAAATTCTTACATTTAGCCATAGTTTTTTCTTTGTGACATCAAGTTTTGTTTTACTCGTTCGTACTTTCTTACAACATATTTGGTTTCTTTATAAAAAATTTCTTATAATTTCTTACACGCAATTATATTTTGTTGTATTAAACCTTTTGTAATGGTAGTAGAGGCCCATGTATGCGTGGTTATAGTTGGTTTTTCTTTTCTTTATTGTATTATGTAGCATGCTTTTGTTATACATATTTTGTTTACATACTTGCCATACCTTGAGGGTAGAAAACATAGTTTGGTTGCTTGAGATTGATCACTATAACATATGAACAGACAAACTCTTTAATTTTAACGAAAATAATATAGGATAAAATATAAGACATAAGACCTTAAACATGGAGACACTATCAACTGGGAGCTCGGAGCAAGCATTAGGGCAACATGACAAGGACTTTTACTGATGAATCAAGACCAGAACATATCTACTTTAGCTATACATTTCCATAGAGTTAAACAGTAAGCCATAAAATTTAGTGGTTGTTCATCCAACACTACATAAATCACCAATTTTTCTTTAGGCTCCTCATAATCTTGTCATGCAGCATAAGTGATGTCCAGAAATATAATTGTGTAAAATTTATAAAGCTGACTTCGCTTTACAATGGTGTCAAATCCTTGATATGGTATTTTATGATAAGAACGTTAAGCACTTAATGTTGGGATTCTACGCAAGTATACATATCGTTATCAAGTATTATAAGACTTTCTATTTAAGTCCCAAATATCGATCCCACGAGGAAGGTTTAAATTTGAAACGATAATTTAACTCAGAAATTAATAGAAATAAAACAAAGTTTATTTCACAAATTTTGAATTTTTGAGATACTATCAAACTAAATTATTAACTATTAGCAAAATTTAAATGCAAAGTTTAGAACAGTAACTACTAAACTATGTTTATGTGATGAAGTTTTATAATATGAAAAAGGATCTGTCCCACTACAATGAGTTTTTGGTGAAATTACATGAAATAAATGGTTTAAATATGTATTGTGCCAAATAGTAGCAATTTTAATTCTCTGCCCTGATTCAGTATTAAAGAAAATCTTTAGCTAATCACAGGTTTAGTCCATAAATCTGTGGTTAGGCTAGGAGGATACTAGCTCTCACTCTAGAGCTCCCACTTCCCTTCCTTTGAGAGTTAACTCTCACTTTAGTTCTTAAACACTAAGATCAAATTGGGGATTTTAGGCTGTTAGCCTAAAATCTTATATGCAGATCTATTTGTTCCAAAATGTCATCCAAATTCTTAATCATGACATCTTTCAATTATTTGTTGAGTTTCTACATAAGGCACACACCTCCTAATAATTAGATCTTTACTTTTTTTATAGGGTCATCCCAAAAATATAATTTTAAATCATATATAAATTTCTTTAATTGTTGACTCTTTATATCTGGTGGTAGAATATCACTTACAATATAGTTTACTATATTGGCATACCATAGTATATTCATTTCATCAATATTATATAATTGTTAATCAGGGAAATTTTCTAAAATTTCTTTTGCAAAATTAGTTAATATTTCTTTTTCTAGTATAGAGTTTGATTATCATTTCCCTTTCTATCAACTACAATAAAATCAAACTCTTGCAATAGAAGTATCAATATAATTAATCTTTGTTTAGCATCCTTTTTTTGCATCAATTATGTGATAGCAGAATGATTTGCAGGCACTATACATTTGGTTCCAATCAAGTAAGGTCTAAATATATCGAAGGTATGGACAATAACTAATAACTCTTATTCAGTAGTAGTGTAATTAATTTGAGCTTCATTTAGAGTTTTACTAGCATAATATATTACTTTAAAAATTGTTCCGTAAGGGCTTGTAGATGTTTTTTTCTCTTGATCCTCAGGAGTAATTGGAATTTGATGATACCGAGTATCTCCATCTAAAAAACGATAATATTTGTTTCCAGCCAATCTATCTAAAATTTGGTCTGGAAAGTGCAAAAGAAAGTGATCTTTTCTGGTGACCATGTTTAATTTTCCATAGTCTATACAAATTCACCAACCAGTAACTTATCTTATTGAAATTAATTCATTTTTTGTCATTTACTTCAACGGTCACTTCTCCTTTCTTTGGAATGCAGTGAATTGGATTCACACAAGCACTGTCTGAAATAGGATATATAATTCCAGCATCTAACCATTTTAAGATTTTTTTTTAACAACTTATTTCATTATTTGGTTTAATCTCCTATGAGGATCAACTTTAGGTTCGTATTGTTCATCTAATAGAATTCTGTGCATACAAATTGAAGAACTAATACCTTTAATATCTACTAATGTCCATCCAAAAGCCTTCTTATATCTTTTCCACATTTTTATTAATTTTTGTTCTTGAATTTCAGTTAACTCAAAAGATACAATAACAAACAATGTAGATGAATCTCCTAAAAAAACATAATTTAAATGGGCAGTTAATACTTTCAATTCAAATTCAGGTGGTTTAATACTTGAAGGAATAAGATTTTTATTATCATTTTCCAACAAATCTAAAGTTTCAAATTTATCCTGAATATAATCTAAATTTTCTTCTTTTATTTCATTCACATTCTCACAGAATTATTCTTGCCTTAATTATTCTTCAAACACTTTCTTAAATTGCTCATTACTTGTATAATCAGTAACTTTCATCCTAAAACATTCATTATCTTTTACTATTACAGAATATTTCATAGCTTTTGCAATATTAAATGTTACTTATTGATCATTAACTCTCATTATTAATTCTCCTTTTCGCACATCTATCACAACTCTCCCTGTTGCAAGAAATGGTCTCCCCAGAATAATAGGAATCTATTTATCTTCCTACATATCTAATACTACAAACTCCTTTAGGATAAGTTATTGATGGATTAGCTAACTGAAGAGTTACAGTAGTAGGGGAAATCTCTCCTAAATCTAAATGTTTAAAAATTGATGGAGGCATAAGATTGATACTCGCTTCCTAAATCACATAAGGATTTTATAAAAAACTTTTCACCCAATTGCCAAGGTATAGTAAAACTACCAAGATCTTTTAAATTTTCAGGAAGCTTTTTCTGAATAATAGCGCTACACTTTTCACTAAATGCAATAGTCTCATGATCTGCAAACTTCCTTTTCTTGTTTAGTATATTTTCCATAAATTTCACATAACTTGGCATTTGTTCCAACGCCTCAATGAAGGGAATGTTTATCATTAACTTTTTAAGGATTTACAAAAATTTTGTAAATTTTTTGTCTTTATTCTTCTGCTTCAATCGTTGATGAAATGGAGGTAAGGGTTTTTCTAAAGAAACTTGTATTAGTTCATTTTCATTATGGTCACTTTCAATCTCTTCCTTCTCCTTATCAACTTCAGTTTCTCTTTTCATTCTCGTTTTAACTTTTTTTCCACTTTGTAATTGATTAGCTTTAATTTGCTCCTTATTTTAATCTTTTAGTTTAACTTCCACATTACTCGGATGATTTCTTAAAGGTCTGTTACTATGTACAGTAGCAACATGTCCTAATTGATTTTCAATATTTCTAATAGCAACCCCTTGATTTTGTATTTGATTTCCCATATTCAACATTACTTCTTCCATCATCAACTTTGTTTTCTTAACTTGTGGGTTAGGGTTAAATCCAGGAGGATAATAAGGTCAATAATTAGAATTTCCTTTGTTGTTTAAATTTCTTGAGGGGTTCACCAAATTGCTATAGTTATTCCAACTAAAATTAGGGTGATTTTTCTATCGAGGGATGTAATAATTTGAATAGGGATTGTTATTTTGATTATTTAAAGCATTCAAAGTTCCATAATTTGATTGAGTTTCAATTATCTGCCCTAGTGAATTTTCCTCTAAAATAGGTGGCATTTGAGAATAATTCACTCCAATTTGATCAATCTTTTTCGATATAATAGCAATTTGAGATGCTAAAAATAGACATTGCATCAGAGTCATGAATACTTGCCACTCTCTTAAGATTTACCCATTCATAGGGCCATTAAAAAATTGTTAGTAGCCATTTCTTCTATTAAAGAGTATGCTTCATCAAAAGGTTTTGACATTAGTGATCCTCCAGCAGCAGCATCTATAATAGATATAAGTGATCCTACTAATCCACTGTAAAATGTTTGAATTATTAACTAATCTAGCAAAGCATGGTGTGGACATTTCCTAAGGAGATCATTAAATCATTCCCAGGCTTAATATATTGATTCCCCTTCAAACTGATAAAAAGATTCAATATTGTTTCTAAGCTTAGCAATTTTTTAGGGTAGAAAATTTTTAGCCAAAAAATTTTGTGATTGTTCTCCCCAAGTTCTGATAAATCCAGGTGCTAATGAATTTAACCAAGATTTAAACTTAATGAAAAAGGAAAAAGTAAGCCTAACAACATCATTAGACACTCCATCATATTTAAAAGTAGCACATATTTCAAGAAAACTCATAAGATGTAAGTTAGGATCTTCAGTAGGTGTTCCTCCAAATTGATTATTTTGTACCAATTGGATAATAACCAGTTTAAGCTCAAATAAATTAGCAACAACATCAGGATTTTCAATAGTTAAGTGAAGTTCGTCTGTTGTAGGATTAGCATAATCTATTAGAGGTTTTTATTGATTTTCATTTATTTGATTATCTAAGTTATTCGTCATTTCGTTCAGATTTTTAATTTCTTTTCTTATTTTCAAATTTTTCTAAAATTATGTTATAATTCCAAATAGTAAGGTATTAAACATTTAGATCCAATACTTCACATAAGCAAATATAATAAGTAAAGAAAATTTTCTTAAAAATATTCTTAAATATATATAATTATATATTTTTTTGGAATTTTTGATGTGATATATTTTTTTTATTTTTTATATTTTATCTCAAAATTTCCTAATTTACCAAAACTATTTAATTTATTGTTACCTTCCCCTATAATGTCGCCAAAAATTTGATATCCGGAAATGTAATTGTGTTAAATTTATAAAGCTGACTCCGTTTTACAATGGTGCAAAAATCTTGATATGGTATTTTATGATTAAGAACGTTAAGCACTTAATGTTGGGATTCTACGCAAGTATACATATCATTATCTAGTAATATAAGACTTTATATTTAAGCCCTAAATATCAATCCCACGAGGAATGTTTAAATTTTAGTTGATAAATTAACTAGGAAATACACAGAAATAAAACGAAATTACCGTCACTAATTTTGAATATTTGAGATACTATCAGAACTAAATTATTAATTAATAGCAAAATTTAAATGCAAAGTTTAAAATAGTAACTACTAAATTATGTTTATGTGATAAAATTTTCTAATATGAAAATGGATCTTTCCCACTACAATGAGTTGTTGGTGAAATAAGGTGAGATAAATGGTTTAAATATGTATTGTACCAAATAGGAGCAATTTTAATTCTCTACCCTGATTCATTGTTATAGAATATCATTGGCTAATCTCATGTTTAGTCCCTAAAGCTGTGGTTCGGCTTGAAGGATACTGGCTCTCACTCTAAAGCTCCCACTTCCCTTCCCCTGAAGGCTAACTCCCGCTTTATTTCTTAAACACTAAGATCAAATTGGGGATGTTAGGCTGTCACCCTAAAATCTCCAATTCTACACCCAACAATATATATTTCCATATTTATTTGCACTTAATTCCATGAACAAAATACTCCTTCATGGAATTAAATGTGTTTCTCACTCTGTTGTAGAACTCATACTCCATTTTCTGGATCAGATGTTTCACAATATATTTTAATAATTCAATTGGCCAGATCAAAAAGTAAATTAAGAAGGGAGTTGAAAAATCATCACAATTTATTTTATATTTTAACATTGGCACATCCAAATTATCTCTTCATTTCAACAGATTTCAGAGTAGGGAGAAAGATTAGAGTGAACTACTCAGACTTCATGAGAAAGACACAACAAAACACAAATTTCATATATAAAATAAAGGGAAACTACTCAGACTTCATGAGAAAGATACAACAAAACATAAATTTCATATATAAAATAAAATTCATACAACAATAATATACAAACAACACTTATCTGAAACTCTTTCTCAAAGCAAATCCTTTGTAGCCTCTCTTAGGAAATGTAGGAAGAAGAAATCTCTCACTTTTCTCCCTCTTCAACACTCTTAGAGAAGAATTTACAATTAAACTCACCACAAAAAATCAAAATTATAAAGAAAATAAATGACTAATGGACTCTAAGTGGCTCTATGGAATGTGGAATAGCGTAGAGGAGAGTGAAAAGTCGTTGAAAGGTGTGAAGGGGTGCAAAGGAGGCAAGAAGAAAGAGTCTTTTCTGATCAATTTTGACTCTAAATAGAGCCTTATGTCGATTTTCTAATGGGTGAATCCAAAAACTCTTCAAATAGCATTTAAATTTGTCGAATCTCCTAGAAATAGGGCTTGCACCAACACTGGCGTCGTCGGTGCCAGTAGTCATTTAATTAAATTTGCGATGTTTGTCAAATGGTGCCATCGGCGCCCAGCTTGGTGATACATCCTAAAACATATATAGTGTTTTTAGACACATTTTTATACCTATTTTTGAGATATTGTGCTTTAATGGAAGGTATTTTTTATGTTTTTTTCTTACAGATACAAGTAAAAATGGAAAAAAAATGCTTAAAGGAGTAAAAAATGATCAAATTTGCAGCAAAAAGGTGAAAAATTGTGCAAAAGAGTTTTGGCGCCTAAGCGCCAGATCCAGTGCTTAAGCGTCGGTTAAATAGAGAAGGTCACGCCTAAGCGCCGAGAGCCCACACTTAAGTGCCAGTGGCAGTTATTAGATAAGTAAAATTGGTTTTCATGAATTTCGAAGAGGTTTTTGAGACACTCATTAGCTTAATAGGTGGTTGTAACCACCATGGATAAAAATTATCATGAAAGGATGCAAATCTTGGGAAAATACATCAAATCAAGATACATATTGAAGAGATCCCAAGGCACCACTTGGAAAACTATAAATGAAAGAAGAGAGGACTTAGAAAAGAGTCCTGAAAATATTGGCAAATTTTGAAAGTTCTTTTCTAGGGAGTTAGTTAGGAGAGATTTTCAGGAACCACTTTTTGTTTAATTTATCTTTTTTGTTATTTTGTTTTGAGTGATTATAAAAGAGAAGATATTCAATAGAACTACAAGAGTTTGGTGGAGAACTTGAGATAATTTTTTATCTTTTTTTTAGACTACTTTTAGTTTTAATTAAAACATGTTGTTGGTTTGACATTGGTTTCTTCTTTTAAACTAAAGTGTGGTTTTGTTTTCTCCTTAGATTTTGAGTAGTTTTCTTTATTTTTTTTCTTAAAATGATAAGTAATTAAGTTTTGGATGGAAGTTGTGCAGAGTATTGATCTTTCATTTGGAAGTAGTTATGATGATTTAAATCCATGCTTCATTTACTTCTTGATTTGGTCAATCCAGATGTTAAAATTTATTGTGAGAACATGTAAGAATTGGGTTGGTATTGTCTCAGTCAATAATTGAAAAGAATCACATGAGGTTGTATGAATGAGAATGCAATTCATATGATTGAGTGCAAATAAAAAGGAAAATATTCATTGAAGGGTGTAGAGTTAGAGTACTTTAAAGTGATAGGTTAAAGCCCTCAACTTGGTTTATTGCTTCAAGTTCTGATACAAGAATGTTAGCCCCAGGTGGAAAGGAAACTCTAGAGTGAGAGCTAGTATCTTCCCTGCCTAGCCGGTCTTCAGAACTATTCAAACATTAAATTAGCTAATGCTCTTTATAGCATCTCTAGTAAGGGTAAAGAATATTTTTACTTCTATTTGGCACAACACAATTTGCATACTTCCACAACAGAATTCCTATAATTATTACTGATTCATGATAAGAAGAAAGATATTTTCATATTAAAACTTTTCTTCTACAAAAATTTTAGTTACCTTTTAGTTGTTTCTATTTCGTTAAAATATCAAAAATACCAAAAATATTTTAACTTTAAATTCCTAAAAAAATCATTTTTAGTTTAAGTAATTATTATTTTAAAAAAAGAAAAACTTTCTAACAAGTGCATATTGCATAATCATCCCTGTGGGTTTGATATTCAGGTTTCAATCAAAAAGTCTTATATTACTTGATAACGATATGTATACTTGCGTAGTATCCCAATATAAATATATATAAATTAAAAAAGTTAAATTCTTATTTTTTTCAGAATCAAGTTTTTGGTTTTGTTGCAAAATAAGTCATACCATTTAGCATGTGAAAAAAAACTTTGGACGTCGTTGGCACTCCTGATGGTGCTGTTGGCGCCATGGTCATTTAGTTGGGCACCGTTGGTGCTAGAGGCCAAATTCGCGTCTGAAATTTTTTAGTCAATTTGATTCCAAATATTCCTCCAATATAAATATTTATCTTAATTTATGACATATAAAATTGTGTGGGACTTAAAAATACTAGTATTTCCTAATACATAAACATTCTCGTTAACAAAATAGTAATATGCAGATATATTGATTTATATATGGGTTGCCTCCCATAAAGCAGTTGGTTTAACTTCGTCAGCCCGACATACCACTGGTTTAGTTGGGTTGACTTAACATTAAAACTTCTTTAAATTAAGGTATGTGTCCTTCATAACAATGTTTTAATCGATGCCCATTAACTTTAAATATCTTTCTAGTTTTAGGGACCTTAATAACAAAAGTTCCATAATGATAGACTTTAATCACTTTAAATGGTCCAAACCATCTGGACTTCAGTTTTCCTAGAAATATTCTTAATCTTGTATTATATAATAGAACTTCTTATTTAGGTTCAAACTTCTTATTAATAATCTTTCGATCATGCCTTATTTTCATTTTATCCTTATAGATTTTTACATTATCATATGCTTCATTTCTGATCTCCTAAAGTTCATCGAGTTGTATTAATCTTTTCTCACCAGCAACTTTTAGATTGAAATTAAATTTCTTAATAGCCCAAAATGCTTTATGCTCCAATTCTACTCGTAAGTGGAATGTTTTTCCAAAAAAAAGTCTGTATGGGGACATTCCTATATGAGTCTTATAAGTAGTTCTATATGCCCATAATGTAATATCTAATCTAGCAGACCAATCTAATTAATAGGGATTTATAGCTTTTTTTCAAACTCTGTTTATTTCGCGATTTGATTTCTCTGCTAGACCGCTAGTCTGAGGACGATAAGCACTAGAGAATCTATGCATAATATCATATTTCCTTATCAATTTTTTTATTCTCTTATTTCTAAAATGGTATCCTCCAACTGTAATAATTATTCTAGGAATTTCATATCTTGTAAAAATGTTTTTATTTAAAAATTTAGAAACACTCCGAGCATAATATTTAGGTACATCAATAGCTTCAATCTATTTGGACATATAATCAACAACAAGTAATATCTATAAGTTTCCAAATGAAGGCATAAATGGTCCCATAAAATCTAATCCCTTCTCATAAAAAATTTTAACTTCCAATGTGAAATTTAGATGCATTTCATTTCTTCTAGAAATATTTCTTACTCGCTGATATCGATCGCATGTTCTAATATATTCATTAACATCTCTAAAAAGAGTAGGCCAATAAAATCAAGCTTGCAAAATTTTATAAGCAGTTCTATTTGTTCCAAAATGTCCTCCAAATTCAGAATCATGACATCTTTCAATTATTTGTTGTGTGTTTCCATAAGGCGCACACTTTCTAATAATTATATGTTTACATTGTTTATATAAATATGGGTCATCCCAGAAATAGAATTTTAAATCATATATAAATTTCCTTAATTATTGATTCTTAGTATTTGGTGGTAGAATATCACTTACAACATAATGTACTATATCTGCATACCTTAGTGTATCTATTTCATCAATATCATATAATTGTTCATCAGAGAAATTTTCTAAAATTTCATTTTCAAAATTAATTAATAATTCTTTTTGTATTCTAGACAATTGATCACCTATTTGGTTGTCATTTCCTTTTCTATCAACTACAGAAAAATCAAACTCTTGCAATAGAAGTATCCATCTTATTAACCTTGGTTTAGCATCCTTCTTTTGCATTAAATATTGAATAGCATAATGATCTGTATGCACTTACATTTAGTTCCAATTAAGTAAGGTCTAAATTTTTCAAAAGCATAGACAATAGCTAATAACTCTCTTTCAATAGTAGTATAGTTAATTTGAGCATCATTAAAACTTTTTACTAGCATAATATATTACTTTAAAAACTTTGTTGTGCCTTTGTTCTAAAATAGCTCCAATAGCATAATCACTAGAATTACACATTATTTAAAAGGGTTTTTCCCAATCAGGTGGTACTATTGTAGGTACATTGATTATTTTTTTCTTTCAATAACTAAGATGCTTTTATGCATTCCACATTAAAATCAAATTTTGTATCTTTTTTTAAAAGTTGGCATAGCGGCTTAGTTATTTTTGAAAATTTTTTTATATAACGCATGCAGAACCCAACATGTCCCAGAAAACTTCTTACCCCTTTTGCCATAGTCGGTGGTGGTAATTTTTTAATAACTTGAGTTTTTGCAGGATCTACATCCATGTCATTTTCAGAAATTTTTTGCCCAAGTACAATTCCTCATGCAACGACAAATTGACATTTTCCCCAATTTAGTACTTGGTTGATTTTTTTACATAATTCAGGAGCTTTTCCTTTAAGAACAATTCAAATGAAGTCCCGAACACAGAGAAATCTTCCATAAATACTTCCATTCCATGCTCAATCAAATTACTAAATATTAACATCATACATCTTTAAAATGTTGCGGGTCCATTGCATAGGCCAAAAGGCATTCTACGAGAAGCAAATGTTTTATAAGGGCTTATAAATGTTGTCTTGTCTTGATCCTCAGGAGCAATTGGAATTTGATGATAACTAGTATATCCATCTAAGAAACAGTAATATTTATTTCCATCCAATCTCTTCAACATTTGATCTAGAAAGGGTAAAGGAAAGTGATCTTTCCTAGTGGCCCATTTTAATTTTCTATAATCTATATAAATTCACCAACCAGTAATTTGCCTTATTGGAATTAATTCATTTTTCTCATTTACTTCATTGGTCACTCCTCGTTTCTTTGGAACACAGTGAATTGGGCTTACCTAAGCATTGTCTGAAATGGGATATATAACTCCAGCATCTAACCATTTTAAATTTTCTTTTTTAACAACCTCTTTCATTATGGGTTTTAATCTCCTCTGAGAATCAGCTTTAGGTTCAAATTATTCATCTAATAAAATTTTGTGCATACAAATTGAAGGATTAATTCCTTTAATATATGCTAAAGTCCATCCAAAAGTCTTTTTATATCTTTTTAACATTTCTATTAATTCTTGTTTTTGAATTTCAGTTAACTAAAAAGATACAATAACAAGCAATGTAGATGAACCCCCAAAAAATACATATTTTAAATGAGCAAGTAAGACTTTCAGTACAAGTTTAAGTGGATTAAAACTTGAAGGAAAAAGTTTTTTATTATCATTTTCCAACCAATCTAAAGTTTGAAATTTGTCCTAAATATAATCTAAATTTTCTTCTTTTATTTCATCCTCACTTTCACTAAATTCTTCTTACTTTAATTTCTTCTTAAACTCTTTCTTAAATTGCTCATTACTTAGATAATCAGTAACTTCCATCCTAAAACTTTCATCATCTTTTTCTATCGCATGATATTTCATAGCTTTTACAATAGTAAATTTTTCTTCTTGATCATTAACTCTCATTATTAATTTTCCTTTTTGCACATTTATCATAGCTCTCCCTGTTGCAAGAAATGGTCTCCCCAAAATAATAGGAATTTTTTTATCTTCCTCCATATCTAATATTATTATGTCTATAAGAAAAATAAATTTTTCCACTTTTACTAATACATCTTCTATAACTCCTTTAGGATAAGTGATTGATCGATCAACTAACTTAAGAGTTACAGTAGTAGGGGAAATTTCTCCTAAATCTAAATGTTTAAAAATTGATAGAGGCATAAGATTGATACTCACTCTTAAATCACATAAGGCTTTTCCATAAAACTTTTCACCAATTGCATAAGGTACTATTTGATTTAAAGAAACCTTGCAAGGGGGGAATATGATGTATAAGTTGAACTTAAAAAAGGCTTATGATATGGTTAACTGGGAGTTCATCATGGGGATTCTGAGGGCAAGGGGTTTCTCTACAGATTCCTGTCAGACTATCAAAAGATGGCTAGAGAGTAATGCAAACTCAGTGTTGATCTATGGTAATGCTCATGGTTTTTTCAAGGCCACTAGGGGTATGAAACAAGGAGACCCCCTCTCCCCGATCATATTCATACTTGCACTGGATTACTCATCCTAACCGATTCACAAGCCTTGCCAAAGGAAGGGCTACAACATATACCACAACATATCTAAATTGGATATTAGCAATTTAATTTATGTAGATGACGTCCTAATTTTCTACATAGCTAATAAGGCAGCTGTTAAAACTCTACATGGCTGTTTACAGAAATTTCAACACACATGAGGACTTACGGTAAACAAGGAAAAATGTCAAGTTCTTTTTAGTAAAAAAGTCTTCACATCCTACAGACATTGGACTCTTGAACTCACTAGTTTCACCTTCATGACCACTCCTTTCAAATACCCGGGGGTTTATTTAAATAGGAGAAGAACCAAACAAATACATTTTGATGATATAGTAGATAAAATCAACTCCACACTTCAATGTTGGACTAACTCTTTCCTTTCCAACGGGGCAGAATAACTCTCTTAAAGAGCATCCTCACCACCTTCCCCATGTACATTCTACAATTAATTGTAATGAAGAGAAGCACCTAGCTTCTGTTGGAGAGAGCATTAAACTGGACAAAGAAAGCAAATGATTTGGGTAAGTTGGTTGAAGGAGGTAAAACTCTTACTTGCTGGTGGACTAGGTTTCAAGCGACTTCAGTAATTATAGAATATTAGCATGTGCAGACTGTGGTTTAAATTTAGAATAAAAGATAACATATGGACAGAATTTATGCATGCTAAATACTACAAAACTAAGAATCCAAACATGGTTTTAAGAAAGTTGGGGATTCCAGAATTTGGAGCCAAATGCTAAAGGTGAGGGAAACACCAAAACAAGTCTACATATGGGAGATGGGTCAAGGAAATATCAATTTTTGGCTGGATAAATGGTGCCCATCAGACTTCATGGAACCTTTAGCTGATATTCATGATAATAATATATTGGTGAAGGACTGCTGGATTGGGCATTCTTGGTCTAAGGATCTACTTCACAGAATGATTAATGATCACTCAGTTAGGAAGGTCACCAAAATCCAGTTTGACAGAAATATGAAAGACAAAGTTGCCTTAATTCCCAGGTCCAACCAAAGCATCACTAAAGCTATATATAAAAGTTGTATCATTGGGAAAAGATTCCTTTGAGGGAGTACTTATTGAACAAATTTTTAACTCCTTCCATGCTTTTCTTCTCTTAGAGAGTGCTAAATGATCTAATCCCAACTGATGACATACTAAAGCTAAGAGGGCTGAAGGGCCCTCTAAGTGTCAGCTATGCGGAAAGGATATGGAGTCTACTAACCATCTTTCCTTCACCTGTAATTTCTCCAGGAATGTATGTAAATCTCTACAACCACATTTTCATATCAACACCATCAATTAGGGATGGACTAATTTAGGTCAATGCTTGATTGATTGGCATAGGCTGAAGCTTGGTCCCATCCTCTTTATTACTGTATGGTTCCTTTGGGCTACCAGAAACAAGGCAAAACATGATGATATAAATGCTACCACTGGAAAGGTGGTGGCCAACTGCCTGGCTTATATCTAGAAATTGATCCTAACATCTTGCAGATTTGCAGAACAGCTGAACAGAAAAGTTACAAGATAATCAAGGTTGCTTCGAAAAAACCCATGTATCCTTTTATTAAAGTCAACACTAATGGCAGCTTTTTCCCAAACAAAGCTGACATTGGAGGGTTATTCAGAGACCATAAAGGCAACTGCATGCTTTACTTTATATCCCCAATCAAGGTTGAAGATGCCATAGAAGCTGAGACTGCTGCTTTATATTGGGCTATTAAGATGGTTGTTCTGAACAGGTGGACTCACTTACAAGTTGAGGTGGATTCTTCAACCACTATTGGCACATTCAGCAGTGGATAACTCAGATGCAACCGCTAACCAAGGAGATAAGGGTTTGTTTCTCTTTTATTTATAGAGAAGGCAATAGACCTGCCAACTTCTTAGCGATTGATGGAGCTGAATCTCAGATGGTTTTTATGTCTACCCCACTCCTTCTTCAACCCTTTCCCTTTTTCTTCAGGGAGACAAACTACATGTCCCACACCGTAGACTTGTAACTACTCCATGAGATTGATTGTTGTGTTTTTCAGAAATAAGGAACCCCTTGGATCTTAGACTGTTTTTTGTAACTAGTGGCGATTCTTTTTTCCCTTCTACTTTTTTGTCTTCCTTTGCTATTGTCAACATGTAGAGAGCCATAAGTAGCTCTTAGCCATAAGTAGCTCTTTTTACTAATATATATATATATATATATATATATATATATATAG